>PVJS01000283.1:0-145397 GCA_004027185.1 Glis glis
ATTATTCATATGTTTGCTCTTTTAAGACTGGCTGAGATCTCTTCAATGTCCAATTTATGCTGTCAAATTGTTTTTTTTCTAATTTATATACTATGTGTTCATTTTTGGAGAGGTCATCTTCTTTGTTTTTTTTTTTTTTGCGGTACCGGGGATTGAACCCAGGGGCGTTCTACCTCCGTGCTACACCCCCGGCCCTATTTTTTAACTTTATTTTGAAACTGGGTCTCACGAGGTTGCGGAGGGCCTCACTAAGTAGAGAGAGAGAGAGAGAGAGACAGGGGGAGGAAGAGAGAGACAGAGAGAGAGAGAGAGCTGAGGCTGGCCGCGAACCCGGATCCTCCAGTCTCCACCTCCCAAAGTACTGGGATTACAAGCGTGCGCCACCACGCCCGGCTTTGGAGAGGTCATCTTCTAAGAGTGAGATTCTGTTTTCCATGTGGTATAGTCTATTGTTGATGGTCTGTATTGATGCCTTCATTTCAATTATTGCATCCTTCACTTCCTTCAGGGCTTCTTTTTGATTCCTGCTTATTTGCTCCTTCATTTCAATCAGGCTCTCTCTGAATTCTTTTTGGAAATCCTGTATCATTTCCTCTATTGAAGTTCTGAATTGTCCTTGTGGCAATCTTTGCACTTCTGAGTTTGCGGGCTCTATTGTTGTGGGATTTTGGGGGCTCATTGTTTCTTTGCTGTTCTTCCTTTTCATGATTTCAGATTTCTTATGTTTATACCTTTGTTGCTTTTGGTAGCTCTTCCTCTCTCACTCTGTAGGTATCCTATTTCAAATCCCTCTCCCTTTATATTTTCTTATCCTGGGGGTAGATAGTTGCTACTAGGTGAGCCTTAAAGGTGAGTGGCCTTTACTGAATGGTTATTCTCACTTGCTTGCTATAATGTCCATTTGCAGGCCCAGTTCTTGGTCTCCTTCAGTGATTGGGACCCTTGCCTGGTGCCTCTCATTACCTGTGCATGGAACCAGTGCCGCTATTGCCCCTCTCTCTACAAGCGTGGGTCTCCACGGTCTCCACTTGGGCTGTCCCTATGTCTCTCTCTGTCTACACCTATGGTAGGAGTCACCAGCAGGGGGCCCTGGGCTTGTGTCTCTCTTTGCCTACAGAAGCAATGGTTGTCGCTTTGCCCTGATTCTGTGTAAACACAGAATTCCACGTTTTCCACTGGAAGGGCTGCTTTGGTCCAATTTTCCCCAGGTACCACAGCTGTATGTACTGTGGCTATCCCCAGGGACTCTATAAGGGTGCTGTGACCCTGCGTTGCAAGTCTGTCCCACCCAAATGTCACCAGGGATTGTCTACTTATCCACACATCTACTGCGTCCCACAGCAGACCCCAGTCCTGCCTCCACCTGTGCAATCTGCACTGTCTCAGACCCTGTGAGTCCCTGTGGCCACGTTGGGTGGTCTCCTCCTGGGGCTGCTCATTGACGTACGGTCTCCTTGAACGCTGCTCTTAATCTCTGGAGTGAGTGGTGGGCTCAGCCTCTGCCGCAGGTTCTGGTCAGGCCTCCGGGTCCTGGGGACTCTGCTGAGTATGGATCGGACTGCTGCTCGCTTTTGTTGCTGATGCTCTGCAGTGCTGGTTTTAGAAGAGCTCCTTAGAAAGTCATAGCAAACAATATCCTGGTGCCTTGTAAATTCTGAAAAAAGCAATAACTTTGCTAATGCCTTTTACTCTTTGAGAGAACTGATAGTATGCATCGGTGATATTTTACCCCTCTGAATATGATGAAATCAAGCACTATGATTATTCTGAGGGGATATTTATCCCAATTGAAATTCACAGGTTATGGGCTATGAATCAACTGTACTTTAACAAAGGGAAATCAAGATTCTCCATGTCAAACTAGGTGTGGTAGTGCATGCTTGTAACCCCAGTACTTGGGAGGCTAAGACAGGAATATCACAGATTCAAGGTCAGCCTCAGCAACTTAGCGAGATTCTGGTTCAAAATTAAAAAAATAAAATATGGCTGGGGGCGGAGGTGATAGTTCAGAGGTAGAATGCCCCTGATTCAATCTCCAGTACCAAAAAAACCCCAAAACCCCCCCAAAACAAAAAAAACTTCTCCATCTCTGTCTGTTCTCCGTCCTGCAGATGGTCTTTCTTTTTGACATTTTTTTTTTGTTCTGTGAAGTAAATTTCACTTGAATAACTGCTTCATGGTTTACAATGTTGGTACCTGGTTAGACCCAGATCATGAACCCAGATAATCAGAATACTGTGCTATTCACTCTCTTATGGAGAAATGGAATTTTACAGGGACGATTTTACTTAAAGGCTTACTCCTTCCACATCTAATGAAATAATTAGCACTGATTGTCTTTCAAAGCACTTTGATGTTATATGGATTTATTAGGCATAAAATTGCTTTTAAAAGAAATTATCAAAATGATGAGTCAGCTTCAAAAAAGTTCAGTGTTTTGGTTCAATTGAACACAATTACTCAGATTTGATAATTCATTATAAATGCCAGCCTCCATATCTCATTTTTCTTCCAACTATTCAAATTTTATGTTCACCCAACAGCTGTATTCAAGGTAAATTTGCCAAATGCGAATCATTTTCCATGCTGCTGGGTACCAGTTGCTAGGAATGATGCTTCATTGTTTTTCTTTTCAATGGCATCATTAAAACTCTAGTCAGTTAATCATCAAAGGAATTACACAAACAACTTTTTCAATTGCACCAAACATAACAAAGCTTGTCAAATTTATTTTTATACAAAATTTCCATGACAATAATGAAGCAAACACCAACGTCTGTCAGGCATCACAGTTTCTGCGTCAGTTTTATATTTATCCATCCTAAACTTGTCAAAATATCATGACTATCCCCATGCAAATTTATTTGCTTGAGATTTTGTATGTTCCTTTGCCAAAATAAGATGCTTGAATAATATGCATATCTATGAATGTTCAAGCCTAAATAATAAAAATGTAACTGGAAATGTAAGTGGGTATTTTGGGCTTCATCTTAAATTTTTAGAAAAAATACTTTCATATGTTTTAGTCTTTAATATAATCTCATCAATTATCAATTGATAAAAGGGTGAGATATTTCTCTTATGCTATCCTTTAAAATGGAGAGCTAGAACATTCTTAGTATATAGGAGGAAAAAAGGAAAAGGAAGGTGAATTTCTCATATCCTTTTTCTCTTCCTGCCAGACCCCAGAATTTGACCCATGATCAGTATTATGTAATCTCATATTGTAAGTTGAGACTATGAAGAGCAGAGATCTGAGAGGGTGAAAGGAAACCCTCAGCTTAGATTTCATCTAAGCCCACATTCTGATTTTGTAACTAAATTGATAGCATTTGAATACAGTAAAGTTCTGATTATAATAATTGGCCCAGTAACAACATGGGTCTTGATAAATTGTTGCCATGTCTCTGTATTTACACTTCAAAAGATAATTTCTATGTTTTTCATACTGGTATATATTAACTCTCCAGTGCATAGACTAGTTTTAACAGCATGCTCAATAGAGGTTATTTTAAATTTTCTTCTTAATATTCCTCATGTAATGAAATAAATTATACTAATGGAGTTTAAGACAATACATACTTTTGTATTTTCATCTTGCTCTTGGGTCCCATTAAAAATTTAAAATATTGGAAAAAAGAAGTCTTCCGTGAAATAATAAACTCACATTTTCAAATGCATATTAGCGTGAAAAACAATTTCCTCCAAGTTATTCAAAATAGTCTACTAACAAATCCCAATATTAAACTAATGTATTGTAATCAAAATAAACCACAAAATAACAGTAATTAAAGCAAAAATGAAATATAGAACCAGAAATTCATAGCAGTATAATTAACTGCTTTGTCCTGCTTTAAGAAGCTTTCTAAAATAACTAGCAGCAAAAGTCCTAAAGCTTTTGCAATTCAGTTAAATTTACCACCAGCACATGCTCAGTAAATATGTACTTCAATAGTAAACAAATACTAATGTGCTTGCCCTATGATCTTTTTGCTTAAATATTCTATATTGTAACATATTATTTCATAGATAAATAATGGGTGAGTTATAAAAATAATATAAACAATATTGAACCTGCCACCTAACCTCCAAATAATGTAAAATCACTGCTTCCTAGATTTTGTAGTCTTATCATATGCCTATGAGAATATTATATTTTTAAGTTCTATAGGCAGATATAATGTTGTCTGTCATCTTCCAAGACTTATTATTTTGCCCTTATATATTTCTGAAGTTCCATCCCTATTATGTTTAATGTAATTCATTTCTTTTTGCTGTTGCATCCATTCATTTGTGTGAATGCAATCCAGTTTTAATTAATTTTCTTGTAAATGTGCTTTTGAATTATTTCCAGTTTGGGAGAGACACATATTATCTATTATCTATCTATCTATCTATCTATCTGTCTATCTCTCTCTCATGTTCTTTAGGATAAATGTTCTTCTATGTTCTTTAGGGCATCTGTACAAACTATTCAGTAAAAATCTGTTTCCTTTTTATGCTGAGCACACAGCTAGGCTGTATTTCACAGACTTCCTTGGCAAAGTCATGTAACTAAGTTCCAGCCAATAAAATGTGGGACAAAGTCTGATATGTATGGGATTTACTTTTCAAGTTTTATGTTTGTCCTTAAGATGCTCTCCTTGCTTTCCCGTCAGCTGATCACAAAGCAGAAGAGACTCTATAAAATGTTGGAGGCAAGATGTGCAAAGAACCTGGGTCATGTGAACAGAGCTTCTCATGTCAAGTACTATGAATCTGGAGCATTATTTGAATGAGACATGCACTTCTATGTTATTTTTACATGTTGTAATATGCTTGTTGAAACTATTAGTTTTCCTTTAATGCACTGGTTCACTGAGTAGGAGTTTTCTACTGCTCAAAGTCACCTTTGACAATGTTTGTCAAGAATGGGACCAAAGTGAGGTCAGGTACAACCCAAGAAGGCATCAAATTCTGCACCCTAACTTCAATCTTAAGGCATGTTGCCACTGGCACATGGTAAGATAGAGGTCAAAGATGCTGCTAAATATCCTACCATGCAGTCCTCTGCAACAAGGAATTATCCTACCCAAAATATCAAGGTTAAGAAAACAGGCCCCAATTAATACAAGCAAATACAAGAACATTATAAATGATAGCTATCCTAATAGAGTTTGAAATTTTTTTTTCAGATTACATTGTGTAGCAATTTGATTTCACCCAATGGTTTAACAATCCAAGTTCACAATAGCCCACTTAATAATTAAGGAAATAATGTCTTTTAAATGTATGTTTTTTCTATTTTTCAAATCATGCAGATAGTTTTACAAAGTATAAGGTGCAAATGCATAGAAAAATATCACTCTATTTTTAGAAGTGTTTTATCATATATATATATATATATATATTTATCAACCACTGGATCAGGTGCTAAAATGTAAATACTAACCTTTGCAAATTCACAAAATGTTAGATGTTAAAAAATGTACTGGAAGTTATTAGAATAAGAAAATCAAAATGGTTGACACATACCACAAAAGGCAAAAACAACAACAACAACAACAACAACAACAAAAACGCTATCATAGTCTGCCCACATCTCGCTATGTGCTTCAAACATGTTGTTCCAACATGAACTCTGGGGTCAGCTAAGCCTCAGGTTTGGTGTCCACCCAAACAGTAATCCAACTTATTAATTTTTTTGGCTGGCCTGAATTTTTGGCTCAAAACCAAGGTCTCTCCCTAGTGTTGGACATCCATTGCTCTGCTTGCCTTGCCAGGCTCCACTTAATATTTATGATATCTAGGGGGTTCAAAGGGAGACAGCGCAATTAAGTGTTTAGGGGCAGACACTCTGATTTAAATGTGATTTTTACCCACTTCTAACACAAAGACCTTGAGTGAGATGAAACTCTCTGTGATTTAATTTCCTGCCTGTAGCTTGATGATAATGGGAGAGGATGAGGGTCAAAAAGAGCTAATATATGTAAAACACCTAGACAAATACCGACAGGTAGTAAGTGCTCAAAAAGCAGTCAGCTTTATTACTATTAGATTCTTTATTGCTGTCTTGCTTTCATATTTGAAGATTTTTCTGATTTATTTTTGTACTGGGGATTGAACCCAGGAGTGTTTTTACCTCTGAGCTATATTACAGTCCTTTTTATTTTAAGAGGAACCTACCTAAATTGCCCAGGCTGACCTTGAATTTGCAATCCTCCTGCCTCAGGCTCCAGGGTAAATGGGATCCCAGGCATGGACACTGCCTCTGGTTTGGGTTTTTCCAGATTCTTTTCTCTATGCCTGCTTGATTAGTTTACTGACTAGTTTGACTTTTAACCCCTATCCTTTATTCTTTGACCTCATATTATTTTCTGCTCTGTCTTTTGTTTGTTCTTATGTTGTGTATTTTTTTTACAACTTCCATTAATTAGCCAAATGTCCATTCAGTGCCAAGTATGGTATACTTTGATTACGGCAATAAATAAAGCAAATGAAAATATCTGCTTTCATATAACTTAAATTTTATGAACTCGTAGAAATGTCCTCATAGAACTTAAATTCTAGTGCTTCTTTCAATCATCTGTTTCCTTTTGATAAGATTGCTGGGTTCCTGATTTCTTCAAGGTGACAGATCTGGTTTTCTTACCTGAAACTTAAATTCAGTATAATCTTTGGCTATCCTCACTAAACCTTCTAGCTCTGTCTGGAACAAACAGATGAGCACAACTGAGCAAGTATTGACATAGGCTCTGGCTCTGTGAGTTGCAAAAATCACTGCACAGGAATGAAAACTAAGGAAGAGCTGAGTGAGTGTCTCCCTGCTTGAGGCAGCTATTACTCCATGTCTCCCCAGGGTGGGACAGATAAAATGTATGAGAGATAGAAGACCAAGAAATATCCAAGGAAAGTGTAGCTTGGAATTGTTAACACTGTGAATTAGTGGGATCAAAATGAGAACTTTTTACATACCATGGGGCAGACATAGGGTATTCAGAAACTTCTTTACCATCCTTAGATGTCCTGAAGACATTGCCATTGTGTTTCCTAATTTGTTGTGGTCCAGACACCCAGCACAAATGCCATTCTGACTGTTTTAAAGTTATATTTTTTTGGCACCTCTATCAAATATAAAAATGAGCTGGATAGATTGTGTGTCTGAGAAACTGCAGCACTTCTTCCATGAGTTACATTTTATTGAGCATCATTTCAACTAATGGAAGGTGGAAATCTTTTGCTAGTATACAGCTTTCCAAAAGTTAATTTTCTTTCCCTAGCTTATGTTTTATATATTTTATTGTTTTAATTTTGAAAAACAACTTTAGGTAAATTATGCAACAGGCTTTAAAAAATGAATAAGCATGCATCTTCTGCATTATTGTCATAGGGCGTTAAAGTTATCTTTGATGCAAGCAGAAGATCTTCTATTCACACTGACTAATGCCAGATGCCTTTTCAGCACACAAGGGAAGGATTAACAATATGTAGGAACATGTAAATAGGGCAAATCAGTCACAGGTGCTAAAGGGACATAATGATTGCCTTCCTATGAAATAATAATCCCCATGTTCTTCAAGTAGAAAACGGGGTTCTTCTTGGGAATATAAGAATCAAGTTTTGTAACAGTTAAAGGCTATTTTTGTGAAAACATTTTCAAGTGAGCTAATGAAAGAAAAGTTATGCATGCTCCATTAATGTATATCAAAATAGTCATGTTGCATTATAAGGATATTGAGCACAGCAATCTATTAATTGAAATGTTCAAATTTTGAGCAGGAAATAGAGTCAGACAATGCTAAACAATGGTTCTTTTTTATCTGTTTACTTCTGGCGTGAACATTACATGTATTTTGTATCAACTTTCTATAACTTTTACTTAGCTATTTTTGCTTATATGTGGACATTTTTCTCTAAGTCATTCATAAGGCTTAAACCAGTAATATTTAATATTACACTCTGTAATTAAGATGCAATACTTTGTAATCCACATATGTGAAATTTATGAATGCCAAGGATTTGATTAACTGTCCCCCCTTTGTTTCAACTAGTTCACAATGAATTTTATTAATTCTTTATGCAGCACACTAAGGCACTACTGGAAGAGTTTAGTCACATTAGAGTACTTGTCAGCCATGTGATTGTTTAAGATATGGCATGTGAATTTCTTGCTCTGTCAATTACACAAATTGTTTTTAAATTATACCACAGACCTGGAAACCATCTCCCAGCCAAAGAGTAAAGACACTTCTTAAGCATCACAGGCCACTAGCTATGGATTATGCGACTTAGCTTTCAAGAAAAGCAGACCCAAGACCCAAGAAGGTGGTATATACAAAGCTGTTTTTTATTCCACAGAGAAAACCATGTGAATTTAATCTAGTTTGGGATGTTCATGTGAAATTTGAACAACCTAGGTTACACACATGCCTATAAATCTGTCTTTGAAATAGGAGTCAGAATATCTCATTGCAAGGACATGTGAAATCCTAGAACCTTGCTCTATTTAGGCCTGACTATGGCTCATTTGCAGAAAAAAAATTTTAAAGTATCCCATCCAGACTACCCTTGGGGCACGGCCTTCTCTATACAACTGAAAGTGATAGGCAACATTTTAGAGTGTTTCAAGAATCATCTACATCTAGTTAATGTTTCTCTAATTCTAAACACCCTAACTTTCAAACTTTTAGCTAAAAATGTGTGAACATATTTGTTTTATACACACACTAACCCTTTCTTAATTTTGCCAACTTGGCAAGACAAGGTAATAGGAGGGTTCTTGGGGATACTGAATTTTCTGTTCCTTAGTGAAAAATCGAGTGAGCATAGGCTGCTGCCAATAAAGTAGAAGTGTCTGGCTTCATTCAAAAGCTGCAGCTGAGGCCAATAAAGTCCTTTAAAATAAAATAAGCTACTGTGCCTGCCTTTCCTTGCCATTGATTTGCTCAGTACAATTTGAATTCTCACATGGTAAGATGAACTTGCTTTGCTATGCTTCATATATATATATACATATATATATATCTATGTATATATACATCTATATATATGCATAGATATACATGTATATCTATGCATAGATATATGTTTATGTATATATAATATATGTATATGTATGTATGTATACAAGTATACATGTATATGTACACACAGTTTTCCCCCACACAAAGGAAATTTAATGTCTTTTCCAATATTTATGCCTTATTACTATTATGTCTGTTGGCATTTTGCATAAAGAGTAGTTATAGTACAAAAAGTATGTGTGTGGTCATTCTAAATAAAGGTAAATATGTGTTTCAAATTGTTAGTTTAATTTCTGCTGAATATTTATCTCTCATATCCAAAAACCAGATGTAACATATGTTCAGTCTCTTCCCACCATTTAGCATGTATTTAGAATGCTTCCCTTAATGTCTTATTGTCCATAAAAAATAATATACCTTCTGAATTGAAAATATTAGTTTAAATTTGTTTACTATATTGTTGACTTACATATCGCGTACTTTTACTATTTAAATCATTTCAAAGCAACTATATTGAATTGTCATCGCATTATTTACATTAAAGGAAAAAGTCTTCAAAGTGAGGCTATTTAGCTCTTCCTAATAAAGAAAATAATCATGTCTTAGATTTTTAAATTATACTAAAGAAGTACTATTTGTAATAGTACTCTCTCTTCTATAAGAAAATAACCAATGTAACCAATGTGGGTATAATAAACTCATGCAAATCAGTATAGGTAGATTCCACAAGATCTAACTGTAAATTTGTAGAATAACTGAAGGAAGAGAGAATAGTTGATCCAGTTGGACATGCACTAGAACTATTTCAACTTCATGATTTACTCCTCAATTTCAATTTCTTTAATTATATTTCAGAAGGAAGTCACTTTTTTTTTAAATTAGCCATATTTCCCCACATTTTGAATGTTAAACTGATTCTAAATTCACAAGGATAAAATAAGACTTATGTAAATTACATGAATCAAAAATATGTTTCCAAGTAACTTATGAATTTAGATTATGTTTCTAGTCATTAATTGATGTTTCCATTGTAGGCAAAAGGGAGGGAAGAGAAGGAATAAATTATCTAGTTTGACTCTACATGACTGAAATTCCCAAAGATAACGGACAACTTTCCCTTTGTAGTGCCCAGCCTGGATCTCAGATCAGTTAGTTTAAATCATCCCACTTGGTGAAGTTTATCCATTTATAACACACTTAAATCTGGAAATCTGCAGATACACAGCATTAACAGCAGGTCAACAGAGAACTGCATCTGAAATTCAAAATAAACAAGGAAAAGACCAGTCAATCTTAGGCTTGTTAAGTGCATTTTTATTGATTGTATTTCCTTCCTTCCGCGTGACTCCAAAGGACAAAAACTGGCCCTGTGGCTTTTACTCTTTCATTATCCCAAACAAGAAAGGAAGGATGGTGTCGAGAACAGGAACATAAAATAGCTGTTTCTGCAAAAATGATCACCTTCCTCATAGCTCCATAATTTACTCCCAGTCCATAAGGTCCTCGGTGCCCGTGATTGCGATGATGGATGACTCCTCTTCGGCTACGGCGGGCAAAGATGCCGCAATGCATCACTCTGCAGGATATACAATAGAACAAACGAAGCAGCAGGGCTGAATGGCAAGCAGCCGTGCCAAGGGAATTCTCTTCAGTGGAGGAGTAGATAGTCATTCCCCGGAATTATGTAAAATGCAGCTTGTAAATATTGCTCCCATTGTGGACACGTGCGCGTGCACCTCGACAGGAAAGGGCAATGCTGGCATAGGAGAATGCAAAAATATTTTCCACTTCAGTGCCTGTATTTTTCACATGGCCAGATTTTGCATTAAACAGTGCTCTAACTCGATGCCCAGTGAATTGTCGAGGATGTGAATATATCGACTTGAAGGTAAAGGGAAACGATTTATGGCTTTATCATTGAGATTTGGGTTACTCAGAAGCTTGTCATTCGATACTAAGGTAATGCTAAATTGTTTGGTAACACTGGCTAAAATCACATTTCTAGGATCACCCCATGTCCCTTTATAAGTCAATATTAAATCTGAACTGACTAAACGAGCATGTGAAACAATACCCAGTGTATTTGCGCTCTTCTTCCCATACCACCATTCAATAACAAAAGGAGCCCTTGCATTACCTGCCTTGAATTATTAGCTGTCATACTCTTTCCTACCCCTGTCCTGTGCACCTTGTATAGGAATGAAAAATCCTAACTAAACATGCCTTACACAGTCTCACATAATCTAATGGATGCATGCCCTGTACTCCAGACTAAATGCTTGTATCCAAACACTACCTTAGTAGCTAAGACCTCACTTAAGCAAAGAATTAGAGTGCTTTTTAGCCATTCCTTGGAGTTACTAGTAACTAGCAAGCCCAACTCCTTGGCCAAATCTTAGGAATAATTTACAGAGCCATTTTGTCATGTTCTTCTTCATCTTCCTTATATGAAAACTTCTGTTCCACAGTTGGCCTTGTTTTCTTTGTTTGCTTAGTTTATTTGGTTTCAGGTTGTTATGTTGTTGATGTTTAATTTTTATGTAAGAAAGAAACTTGCTTTTTCCCTTCTGTACTAACAGGGTAGGGTCAAAAAATAAGGTAAAACTGGTTAAGAAGTACCCTAATGGAATTCCAGGTACCCACTTTTATGCAGCTCTGTCATGTTTAATTTATATAGCCATAAAAGAGGCTATCAATATGTGTGTGTGTGTGTGTGTGTGTGTGTATTAGGGATGGCGGATAATTCATAATCTTACTTAAAGTGATTGACCCTCATGACAGATGCAGTGATCTTTATAACTGAATAAAACCAAGATATGAGTTTCATCTTTTACATATTATAGGCACCCCATTTTATGTTTTTTAATTTTTTATATTTTATGTGCTTTTAGACGGTCATCATAAAATGACATTTTGTGTATGCTTTTAGTCTTAGGAAAGAAGTTGGAGACTACACTTCTGCTTCAGTGTCTCAGAACACAAGGTACACACTAAATCCGTGTATCCCACTGTGCTTTATAAATGGTCTTATTGGAAAAATGGGTTCTGTGGTTAAAGAAGTTTGAGAAACACTTGGTGAAACAAAGTTAAATAGATATCTTTGCTGTATAACTTTGCTGGACCCTTCATGTGTTCAGTATGTTCACATGCATTATAAACATCAAGTTGGGATATCGAATACAGTTACTCTCAAGTGTATGTAAATTGAATGTTTCACTTTTTAAACCTATTAACAACCTGAGCAATTTACAGTGTACAAAGCACATTTTGAAAAAATGCTACCTAAATGTTGCATCCATAAGTACAACTGTGGATCTTTGATTGACCTTATATTTTAAATGTTATTATCAGTGTTTTGATAAAATGCAATGTTATAATCTATGCAAATTTCTCTTTGTTTACGCATTCTATTTTATTTTCCTTCTTCTGCTTTATAGAGTTAGAACCTTATGTAAGTTGTATCTTGCTTTATCTGAAAATCATCTAAATACGTCGGTTACCATTGATGACTAAAATGACCTATGCTGAAACAACTCTAACTCCTGTATAACTATGACTGCATTGGCTCTGCTTTGTAACCCAAGACTCTGGAATGTTTCCTGACCACTTTGTTAGAGAAATTCATCTTACTGCAAACCATAGAAGTATATGCAGGGTGGAGCTCTTCTTTAGACTGGTGTTATTATGAACACCTTTTCATTTGACACTCAGAGACTCAAAGTCAGTGAAAGAAGGTGGCGTATTGTAGTGGAGATAGTACTAGTGGATATTCTGGGAAGCTAAGTTTAATCACTAATAACACTAAAACTCCTGGCAGGTGATTTTCTGGGCCTCCATTTCTCATATGTAAGATGAGGAGTGTATGATTTACATATTCTGAGCATAGAATGGGAAATCAAGGCTTAATAAGGACTAAATTATGATGATTATTACTTTTTATGTATATGAACCATTTTTATTACAAATGAAAATCATTTAATAGTAAAATTCCTAATGTGTTAAAATTTCCTTAAATGCTTGATCCATACAAGAATTGTTCAGAAGAATTGCTTTGCAGTTACCTTCACAATATTGTATAATCAGAAGTTCTGTGAGTCTGGATTATATGTATAGAGGTAAAAAAAATATTTGTTTTCTTTACAGCATACTGCTTTGTTTGTTTTTGAGTGTTTAATTTTTTAAGTGTTAAATCTGTGCTCTAGTATGTAAACAAATTGAGAAGGTTAATGATCTAGTTTCTGGAAAATAAACCTAGGAGAACATATAGGCAATTCACAGCTATAATTCAGTTGATGGAAAATGGCTGAAACTAATTCAATATTTCAGGTTTAGCTCTACCCATAAACAGTATACATGTAAACAAATGTGCAATAAAAATAATTTTGATCCCCCAAACCAGTAAAATTATATTTCTATATTTTCTTAACTCTCATCTAATATATATAAATATTAATATATAGAAGTAAGAAGCAGACAATAATATGATGTCTATTTGGTGAAACCTAGTACAATATGTCAATATTTCTACCTTACTACAGACTCAAATTATTCTTGGTTAAAATATCAGCCAATACGAATTGGGCAAGGAGATCAGAGACTTATGTTTTTAGCATCTGTTAATCTACAGCATTTTTCCCCTCATAAACAGTCTTTAGACTAATAGATTCAGAATTCAATTCCATATCTTTCAACACATCAATCTAGCAACACAATGCCTTTTAATGCCTTTTGTTTAAAGAAGAATGTGTACCTACTTGTTAGAAATCTTGGCACCTTCTCTCTCCTGTATGTGAAAGATATAATAGCTTGACATTAAAAGAACTTAGCTTCAACAAAATATACCCATTAACTGTCACAGCTAAATTCTTCTTGGCAAAGAAAGAGGTATGAGAAAGAAAAGTGTGAATTCATGAGAAGAACACAAATTAAGCCTTTTAGAATTCCTTTGGTTTAACTACCTGTGTTTTATTCATTGTTCAGTAAAAGACATTCATTATGTTTTTATGATTCATTGCCATCATTTTTTTATTTTAAATATGTGTCAATTGTACCCTCTTAACATACACTTGAAGTGCTTTACACCATTAAAATATGTTAAGGAAAAATTATAACCTTGAATATTTTTGAAGATATACTTCAAAATTTGTGTTTAGAAACACATTTTCCTGGCCGGGCGTGGGTAATCCCAGTACTTGAGAGGCTGAGACCGGCGAATTCTAGTTCGCCGCCAGCTTCAGCCACTTAGTGAGGCCCTCCGCAACTTAGTGAGACCCTGTTTTAAAATAAAGAATAAAAAATAGGGCTGGGGGTGTAGCCTGGAGGTAGAATACCCCTGGGTTCAATCTCCAGTGCCAAAAAAAAAAAAGAAGCATACTTTCCTGTCTTACGAGAGATTTAGAGCAAATCTAAATACAAAAATAATTACATAACATCTTAAAAGGGTAAAAAATTTACTGTTTTTGTAAAGATAAATATCTTTTATTTTGAAAAAGAAGGAGATACCTTACTTCGTTGGACTATTCTATGTGGATCTGTTCAGGTTCTTGTTTATCATTTCACTTTGACACCATTGAGGCACAATTACCAGGATTAGAGGCTGCAGTAAGCTTGTTGAAGATGATAGGTGTTTAGTTATTGCTTTAGGGCAAGCAGATGGACTCCCCAGAGCCCAGAGACACTGAGTCTAGTTCTACCTGCAGGCTCCAAAGCAGGTGTGTGCAGCTGATGGGGCTGCTCCAAATGGAACATACCACAGGTGATGCTAATTAAGGAAGCTCGGGGACTATGAAGGAGCACACAGTTTATTGCTGATGGTGGAGTGCCAAAGGTTAGTGAAAAGCAGGATTGTCTGCTGGCCCAGGGAAGATAAGAACACAAAGGGCACAGAATCGGATTTGAATACAGGCACTTATCAGTGTGCCTTTTAAACTACATAATGCTGCAAATTATGGTGTGCTTTTAGCAGTAAAATTGGAAGTCCTTTTATGAATGTACTAATTTATTAACATCAATTTGTGTCACCATGAGAGTAGTTACTCTCAGTTTTTTGTCTTGAAAAGGGAGCATCAAGAAAACATTAGACCAACTTCAAATAAACTATGAGTAAAAGAAAAATTAGATATATCATGTCATTATAAATAGTTTTATATAGTACAACTTTATACCTGCCTTTTAATTTCAATAGGATATGATTTAACAAAGTTTTATTTTTCCCTGATTTACCAGTTATCTAAAAAATATATTTTAGAGAAGTGAACACTACATTCTACAGAACAATGTAATTGTATTTTATTGACATAATCAAATGGCTAATTCTAATACTTATAAACCAGAATTAATTCATGTTAAATTTGTTATAGATAATTATAAATTTTACATATGCTCCTTCATCATTAATTATGTTATATTCACTCTGAATTAATTATATTAACCAGCAAATTGTCTGAAGAACAATGAATGTTTAAAATTAGGAAGGCGTATAACTAAATATTGCAAAATTTCAGCATGGTTTACCAGAGAGCAGCTCTGGGAAGATAAGCTACGCACAGATCACCTCCAGGGTAGGTGTGGTAAAGTTGATCATTGTGAAATTTAATTAGTGTCAAGTTTGTTTTTGTCTACTGTTGCTCAACAATTCACCCTTACCCTTAGTGGCTTAACACCAGAACTGTTTTATTTGCTTAAGATTTTGTAGGTCAGGAAACAAGGGAGTGTACTCCACTGGGTATTCCCTCTGTTCCTAGTGGTGTTTCCTGGGGTTGAGCATTTGGCTGTATTCAGTTGGGTTATCAGCTGGTGATCAGTTGGCATGCTGAGCTAGCTAGTGAACGGAATTCATCAACTACCTGATGTCTTAGCTTGATGGTTGCAACAGCTGGGGGCTGGAGAGGCCTCTCCCTCCCTCTCTCTCCCTCTCCCTCTCCCTCTCCCTCTCCCTCTCCCTCTCCCTCTCCATTTTTCCCGTAGGATAGCTGAGAACTTCTAAAGAGAAATTAGAAGTTGCAAATAATACTTCTACTCAAGGATTTCATACTGTCATTTCCATCATATTCTATTGGCCAAGGCCAGTCACCAGTAAGTCCAGTTTCAAAGAGAGGAAATAATAGATTCCAAAGTTTTATGAGAGACTGAAATAGCAGATATTATTGTAGACATCTTTAGAAACCCAATCTAAATCAGCTTAGTATCTTTTGGTTTGCTACCAGAAGTTGCCATCTATTTTATAGAAGTATCTACCTAAATAAATCAGAGAGACTCCAAAAAATAATGATATTTATTTGGGAATAGCAGGGCATTGCAAGGAGAATACACCTGCTACAATAAACAATGGGCCTATTCAAAGAGGCTGGGGCAAGGGGAAGTTTATAAAGACAAAAATAAGGAGAATCACCTCTGATCGTTTTGGAACAATAATCCTTGCCCACAGGGGTTAATAAAAAGGGTGGCACCTGTCCAAGGTTGAAAAGACGGTTGCTAGGCAGATGTCTGCGCGGAAGTACGTTTTGTATAAGTTCATGGTGGCCTCTGTGCTAGCTTGCAGTTTTGGCAGAGCTGTTTGTGACAGTTCCTATCAGTCAATCTTACATAACTCTGCCTTCATAACCTCCTGGCTTTGTTTTCTTTTTGTTAGAGTTTATACAAGCAACTCCATTTTTATACTGTAAGCTTTCACATTTCTTTCATAGAACTAGTATTAAAATTATATTAAACTTTATAGACATCATCTCCTGAAAGAGAGGAGAGGAATATCTTGTGATAATTCTTTGCTCAATATATAAATTTGAAATCATTCTGAAAAAAAAAAGTTGATAGAGAGTCAGCATGTGCACCCTCATTGTCCTGGAGCAGTGTGGCAGGAGCTGTTTCTACAAGCAACCCATGTTCACTATTAAAAAGCCAAACTTGGTGCACCTGGCCTCTCACGGAAATCCAAACAGGAATGAATGAGACAAACTGTCAGGGTAAGAATTTTCACCTACCACTTAGGCATGACTCGTGCTTAGAAACAAACAGCTGGCATTTGGTCAGGCCACATTGTAGCCTCCCTTCATGGCACTGAAGAGTGGTCATTCCAGGGATTTTTCTAGGACGATATCTCTAAATCCATGGTGACACCTATTTCCTAAAGGGCTTAATAGGAGTAACTTCTACACTCAAAGGGCAAAAACATTTTTTTCTTAAGCAAAGAGGTTTGCAAATAATAGAATGGAAACAATGAGTTGGCTATGAAGTGAATAAACAATTTTTTTAAAGAAGAGTTTGATGTTTGCTTATTTCAACATTCCCACTTCATGAGTTAAAACAATGCAAACTACAGTCTTATCTTTGCTGAGCCTGTACTACAATTTTTTTCATTTGTAAACAGTGAAATAAAAAGAAGAAGAAATTCTGTGTGTGGTACCAAATTTAAATTTTAGTACTTGTGAATAAAGTTTTATTGGAAAACAGTCATACCATTTAATTTGTATATTTCTTGTGGCTGCTTTGTGGCTTTCAAGACACAAAGACATTAATTGAGCAAGTCCAAAGAACTCCATTTAAAGCCAGGCATGGTGGTGCATGCCTGTGATCCCAGTACTTGGGAGGCTGAGACAGGAGAATTTCAGGTTTAAGGATAGCCTCAGCAAACTCTCAGCAACCTAATAAGACCCTGTTTCAATGCAAAAATAAAAATAGAAAGGATTGAGAGTGTAGCTTGGAGGTAGGATGGCCTTGGGTTCAGACCCCAGTACCACAATAAATTAATTAACTAATTAATTAAAATTCCATTTAAGCTCACAATGCCATAAGTATATAGCCTTCTATATAGGTCTATACAGTAGGCTATAGGTATATAGTATATAGGTCTATATAGTATAGACCTTTAGAAGAGTTTCCTTACCCTGTCCTTGTTTTTCCCTCTCTTTGATCTATTATCTATTCATCCCTTCCTTGCCCTTTGTTTTTTCTCTCTCTCTTGCACTCTTTCTGTCTCTCCCCTTTCTCCCTCTCTCCCTCTCTTTCCCTTTTCTCTCTCCTTCATTTCTTCCTTTCTTTCTTCTTAGACATTCTCTTTTTTATGGTACCAAGTCCCTCTCCAATTTTTCCTTCTTTGCATAAATATATATATATATATATATATATATATATATATCTTTACATTTAATATACCCAAATAATGACTTTGCCCAAGTGATTTTTTCAAAATGGCATTTAATTGCATAAGTAGACATTTGTTTCCTTGTCATATGTAGAGAAAAAAATCAATCAACAGTACTTTTAACACTGAAAAATTCACCTGAACAGGAAACATGTTAAAACATACAAAAATAAAGGAAAAAATAATTTCTTACCCTTGGTCTCTGAGAATACATATGGCTCAGTTCTTCCACTTTCTCTGGGGTTTAGCTTGAATGTCTCCCTTCCAGCAATATCTTCTCTTATCGTTCATTTAAAGTTGCACAAGACCCTGCCATCTTCTTATTCCTTCCCTATTTTAGTTTTCTCCACTGTGCATATATTTTAAAACTATAACATACTCTACTTATTTGTTTATTATCTCTCTCCCACTAGAATATGAGGTATATGAAGTCAGTAATTAGGATCAGTTTTGCTTACTGTTATATCCCTATTGGCTCGCCCCAAATAAACTCTCAATTATTTCTTGAATTAATAAAAGAATGAATATTGGACTTTTATGTACATATGACAAAGTCTTAATGATATAACATACTTTACTTGACAAAATTGAAATTAATTTTTTTTAAATTTTAGAGTTATTTCCAAGCTCAGCGTGGTGGCACATGCCTCTAATCCCAGTACTTGGGAAACTGAGACAAGAGGATCATGAGTTTTAAGTCAGCCGCAGCAAATTAGTGAGACTCTCAACAACCTAGTGAAACCCTATTTAAAAAAAAAAAACAAAAATAAAATAAAAAGGGCTGGGGTATAGCTCGGAGGTAGAATGTTCCTGTGTTCAATCCTCGTTGCCCCCCCACACACACACACATGTCACTTCCAAAAATGGTGAGAATTTAGCCTAAAAAGGCTCTATATCCTCTAATTAGAATTGTATTTTATATTTTCTAATAAAATAAAATAAATCTAAACTGCTTTACTATATTAAATATTTAATATTTTTGAGTGGTAAGACAAGGCATTGAGATCCACTCACTCATTTTGAATGCCTAGAAGTAGGGAAAGAAATGATTCCTGCTAATGGATCAAACAAACTTAATCTCAAACTTAGAGAAAAACTGAAAGTAGAACAGCAAGAATATTATTTCCTGATCTAAGGTCCTAAAAATGTCTTTATGATAAAAAGATCCATTTCAGAAAAAGGCATTTAATTTACTTGTTATGCTTTGTTTCTTTCATTCTGGAACAACTTCTCCATCTTTTATTGGTTTCTTGACCTTGATATCTTTGAAGTTTACAGGCCAGTGATTTTGAAGAATGTTCCTATTTTGGGTTTGTCTTTTTTTTTTTTGCATTATTAGAATCAGGTTATGCATCATTGACAGGAATATCATAGAAATAATGTCATTTACTTGTCATTGAATTTCACCAGGTATCAAAAGATTTTGATTTTCCACTAGTTGCAGATAATAAACTATGTTCCTTTGTTTATGGTCACAACTTTCAACTTCTCTATGTCAAAGTTATACAAATTCCCTTTTTGACTGATACAAATTTGAGGAAGAAGGTGTCACTGTGTGTTGAGATTTAGATATAGAATGTCCCCTGGAAAAGCTCATGTACTGGCATTGCAAAAATGATAAGAGGCAAAATAATTGAATCATGAGGGATCTAATCTCATTAGTGGGTAAATCCACTGATGGATCACTAGATTTATTGAGTGGTAAAGTAGGCAGGTATGGTGTGGCTGGAGAAGGTGGGTCCCTGGGAAGTGTGGCCTTGGGAAATATATACATATCCTTCTTCCCCTCCCTTGCTCTCTCTCTGCTTTCTCTTGCCATTCCCTGAGCTCCACAGACATGACCTGGCCTAACATGGACTTAAACCTCTGAAACTTCCAGATCTGTAAACCCCTAAATAAATATTTATTCCTCTAAGTTGTGCTGTCAGGTATTTTTGTTACAGTGATGAAAAAGCTGATTAAAACACTGTGAAACAATGGAAGTGTTACATTCACATTTCTCAAGAAAATTTCAATTAATTCATTTATTTAATTTATCAACAAGAATTGTGGTTCTCTAATGTATTCATTGGGCTATAATCTAATACTACTATCATTCAGTTTGGTACTGAGTATATCACCTATTTGTCCAGTGGGAGCCCTTTGAGTTGGCTTTGGCATGATTTTGTTATTCCCATCATTCTCTGTGTTATTGTTTTCTAGTGTAAGAGGGTGTGCCAAGCTCATATTCTCTGTTCTCTTTTCCTGCTGTGGAATTATTTCCATAATTTCTTCTTGATTATCACTGTTTCCAGGTCTATTCAGTGGACAGACTGAGGAAATATATATATTATATAATCTAAATATGCATTTCCATCTATATGGAGATTTGGTAAATAGAAAGATGATAGATAGATGATAGATAGATAGATAGATAGATAGATGATAGATTTTAAACCCATCTTTACTCTGGATTTTTCTTCCATGTAAGACTGTGTGTTTCTACCAAATGTGTATTATTCCATAATTGGGTAACAATTTGTTCTCTTAGAGCATTCACAAAAACAATTACTCACTTACTCTTTCAGTTTAAAGGTGACTGGCCAATTTCACTTACAATTAACCAATTACCCTATGGTTTCATTTGCCATGCTTGAGCCCATGTGTTTTTAAACACTGTTTGTACTGCATCCAAAACATCTAGAGGGAGGTCAGGGACAAATTTTTAAAAATTGATTAAGGCATTTCAGGAAGCACATGCTTTATTCCATAATAGGGACTGACATTTTAAAAATAAAAATAGTACAATTATACTTTCCCTTTTAGTAAGAAATACACAATCCCCACATAGTTAAGTGCAGAACTGCAGAGTTAAGTACCAGTGTTCATGCCTTTAGAGCTCACTGGCTAGTGTAAGGGCTTTCATTTCATAGATCAGTTGTTGCAATGCCCCCACTAAGTCAGCAGATTTTAAGAAGTGAGTAAAAGTGCTACTATTTTTCTCTATTTTAAGATATAGATAGAAATAAATGATAAACAGATGAAGATGATAGATGATAGATGATATAGATAGATGATAGATAGACAGATGATAGATAGATAGATAGATGATAGATATAATTGAAAGGGATGGTTGCTTAATATTTTTTTTACTTTATGCATTTCACCCGCACCTAAAATACATCATTTCCATAAAATTTCACTACAACTACACATAAAAGTATGAGATTACTCTTCAGACTTCAGATTTAGCTCTATTTCACAAAAAATTAAAAAACATTAAGATTTTGGTTGAGAATATTCAGAATCATTAATTATGTTTTAAAAGCTTATCCTTTTAGGGATACAAATTAGTAAGGAAGAAGTCAAATTATCAATGTCACTGATATGATCCTTTGTTTAGAAGACCCACAAGAACTCCATCAGAAGACGTCTAGAACTTATAATAAATAAAATGAAGCAGCAAAATACAAATTCAAAATGCAAAAATTAATAGCTTTATATACCCCAATAATGAATCCACTACAAAAGAAATCAGGAAAACATTTGAGGCCATTTACAATAGCCTCAAAAAATTAAATACTTAGGAATAAATCTAACCAAGGATGTGAAAGATCTCTATGATGAAAATTATAGGACACTGAAGGAAAAAACTGAAGAAAACTTTAGAAGATGGAAGTATTACCAATGTCTTTGGATAAGCAGAAATAATAATATTAAAATGGCAAAAGTAATATACAGGTTCAATGTAATCCTCATGAAAAATACTATAACATTCTTTACAAAAGTAGGAAAAACAGTCTTAAAACTAATATGAAAGAATAAAAGCCAAATCATTTCTGAGCAATAAGTACCCTGCTGGAGGCATCACAATACCTGATTTCAAATTATACTACAGAGGCATAGAAACAAAAGCTGCATGATATAGCCACAAAACAGACACAAAGACAAAGGGAAGAGACTAGAAGACACAGAGACACATCCACTCAGATACAATCATCTAATAGTTGACAAGGGTGTCAACTATACATTGGAGGAAAGATTGCCTTTTCAACAAATGGTGCTGGGAAAACTGGATATCCATATGTAAATTATTGAAACTATATCTCTCACCCTGAAGAAAAGTCAACTTAAAGTGGAGCAAAGACCTTGGAATTAGACCCAGAATCTTAGCAATTATTAGGGAGAGGGAAGTCATAGGATGAATACTGTAACATACAGAGGCAGGCATTGACTTCCTTAATAAGACATCTAAAACTCAGTAAATGAAACCAAAAATTAATAAACTGGAAGGCATCAAATTAAAAATTTCCTGCACAGCAAAAGAAAGAATTAGGAGTGTAGAAAAGGAGCCTAAAAAATGAAAGAAAATCTTTATCAGCTACTCTTCTGACAGAAGATTAAAATCCAGAATGTATAAAGAACTCAAAACAATAACAACAAAAAATAACCTAGTCAATAAATGGACAAATGAACTAACCAGATATTTCTCAAAAGTAAAAATACAAATGGCCAACAAGTATATGAAAAAAGTTCATCTTTAGCAATCAAGGAAATGGGAATTAAAAAAATACTGAGATTTCATCTCACTCCAGTTAGAATGTAATTCATCAAGAATCCAAATAATGCCGGGCGTGGTGGCGCACGCTTGTAATCCCAGTACTTTGGGAGGTAGAGACCGGAGGATCCAGGTTCGCGGCCAGCCTCAGCTCTTGATCTCTCTCTCGCTCTCTCTCTCTCTCTCTCTCTCTTTCTCCTTAGTGAGGCCCTCTGCAACCTCGTGAGACCCGGTTTCAAAATAAAGCATAAAAAATAGGGCTGGGGGCGTAGCACGGAGGTAGAATGCCTCTGCATTCAATCCCCGGTACCACCAAAAAAAAAAAAAAAAAGAATCCAAATAATAATAAATACTAATGAGGAGGCTGGAAATAAGAAATCCTTATAAACTATCATGGGATTTTAAATTAATACAACTTTTATGGAGATCAGCATGGATATTCCTCAAAAGACTAGTACTGGAACTACCATATGATCCAGCTATACTACTCCTCAGTATTTATCTGAAAGAAAGTCACCATACTATAGTGATACGTGTGTACCCATGTTTATAGCAGGACAATTCACAATAACCAAGTTATGGAACCAACCTCTTTGTCTGTTAACCCTGAATGGATAAAGAAAATGTGCTATATATACACACAAAGGTGATTCACTCAGCTCTAAAGAATGAAATCATGACATTTTCAGGAAATGAATGGAACTGGAGAACATCATGCTATGTGAGATAAACCAGACTAAAAAAGTCAAGGGTCATATGTTTTCTGTCATATGTGAAAGCTAGAGTGTAAAACGGAAAGAAAAGGGACCTCACAAAAATAGTAGAGACCAGTAGACTAGTGGAAGGGGAGGGAGGAGGTGAGGGGAAAGGGGACTACAGGGGAATAAAATAGAAGAAATTGTTCTTTGTGCATGTATAAATACATCACAATGAATCCCACTATTATGTATAATTAAAATACACCAGTAAAAAAAAGGTAATGGTATACAAACATATAGGGATTATCAATGTTTTTAGTGTATTTTTACTTTTATTCCCTGAGTTTCTAAAATCTCCAAGTAATCTTACATTGTTTTCATAATGAGAAAGATTGTCTTAATACCATTTACAAAGAATTTGTAACACGGAACCATTTATAAAGAATTTATAGCATGAAAAATGCTCATGTTTTATTGTTTAGAAACCAGTAAAACAAAGAACACATAGTATCATTGTGACTACCTTAAAATATGTACTATTTGTTACATTGAAGCATGATTCATAACAGCAAAAGGTGAAAGAATGAAAATAAAACAAAATAAAATGTACACCAACCACGTTCTCATGAAAAAGGAAAAAAATACTTTATTCGTACCTCCCATTTCATAAAGTTACCAGTGAGTCACTTTTTTAACTACAAAGACTAGAAGAGTCTTCAGAATTGGCCTGGCCACCTCTATTAAACAGATAGAAGTCCTAATTTCCATTGTTCCTGCCACAGCAGGGAGCTGTGTACAGACTCACTCCATGCCTCAGTGTTCTGTTTGGGGAAGCCCCATCTTTCCTTTGATTTAAGTGTTTCTACATAATGAAGCATTGTTCCTAACCTCAGGGAGTCTCAAATCTCACCTGAGAGGCAGGCATACACTCAATAATTTAGCAGAGAAGATTGTGATTAGTGGTAATAAAACAATTATTCACAAAAAACAATGAGAATTGAGGGAATAAAACCAGTTTCAAGATGGTAATACAAAGGAAATGTGACATACAGAGTTGGTAAAAAGACATTCACTGAAGAAGTAAAAGAGATATAGTCATCTTTGAAGGAGAAATAGAGAAGAGGCATGAGGATGTGGGAAATGCAAAAACTATTTGAAGATGTGAGATAATCACCCACTGAATAATTTTCAAGCACTTCTGTGCCAGATTAAAAAGGGCTACACCCCTTTGGTACTCTTTTGCTTAAATCTAGGGAGGCTCTGCCTTGACTAATCGAACATAGCAGAAGTTATGCAGTATTCGTTTTTAGGCTTTCAGAGACCAGCAGTTTCTATTTCCTGTCTTTTAGAATAATTGCCCCTGAAACCCAGCTCCCATGTGTAAGGAATCCCAAGCAAGAATGCAGAGGGGCACTTATGGAGAGGAATTAATGATCAACTCCAGGCAAGCTTAGGTACCTGCTTGCCAGCCATGTAAACAAGCCATGTGGGGCATGGATTTTCCAGCCCCAGTCAAAATAAACCAACTGCTGCCAAGTGGAGCAGAGAAGAATCAACCCCATCAATTCCTCTGTGTATATGGATGTTGGGTCACAAGCAAATGTTTTTGTTTTAAGCCACTAAATTTGGGAATAATTTGTTGTAAGAGCAAGACAGTAGAACAACCTCTTACATGCCAGGATTATACTAAGCTTGCTGTATATAGAAGAGAAACTGACAAGTAAAAGCCCTCTATTCTTGGTGCTTGCAGAATAGTGCAGTGTGGCTGGAGATCAGGTAAAGGAGTGGAAAGAGAAGAAATATTGAGAAAATCCATTTATTTATGATTATATTAAGAATGGAGGCTTAAAATATAGTCTAAGAATTTATTTTTAAAAATAGATGTAGGCCAGGCGTGGTGGCGCAAGCTTGTAATCCCAGTACTTTGGGAGGCGGAGACCCGGGTTCGTGGCCATCCTCAGCTCTCTCTCTCTCTCTCTCTCTCTCTCTCTCTCTCCATATCTCTCTCTCTCTCTCTACCTACTGAGGCCCTCCGCAACTTTGTGAGACCCGGTTTCAAAATAAAGTATAAAAAAATAGGGCCGGGGGTGTAGTGCAGAGGTAGAATGCCCCTGGGTTCAATCCCCGGTACCGCAAAAAAAAAAAAGTAGATGTAAATAAACACTTAAGTTTTCTCAAATGGAAAATCACACTTTAAAGAAGGTAGTGTTGGTGTTTAGGACCAGTGGGAGAAAGCAATACTAACAATGGATTTCACATTTATGAGACCCCAAAAGCCCAGAAAAAGTTTATGAAAGACTGATTCAGAACAAAGAGGATAGAAAAGTTAGGCTCCAGAGATGTTCTCAGATTTTTATAAGGGCAGAGATGTTATTTGTTAATCCATATGTTCAATTTCCTAGAAAATTATCTAATACAAAATACAAAATGGGTACTTGATATTTCTTTGTGAAATAGATAAATTGAAAAGCACTAAATATGACAGAAGCCAAGGTTTTAGGGAAGTTATATTTCCATTTGGCTCAACCTGCCTTTCCTCAGCCCCAACAGAAACAGAAGATAATCACACTACTGCACTCTGTGCCTCTCTTCCAAAGATAGGTCCATGTACTGGTTTGAGAAAACATATAAAAAGAATATATCACTTGATCATGTTTCTATTCAAGGTGAGTTTATCCAACAGCATGCCTCTGATCTACAGGATCTATATGCACTTAACTTTAAAATTTTTAAAGTTAAGTGCATTAACTTTAAAAGAAGTTGACCTTAAAAGAAGGCGACCTAACTGAGGGAGTTGGGAGGGGGGTGGAGGGAAACACACTATAGCACATGATGTACATACACAAACTTATAAGACTCAATCACTATCCGGAGCATGAAAGGAAGGGAAGGGGGAGGGAATAGGGTGGGATTGGAGGGAGGGCTAAATGAGCAATGTGTGCATGTATGATGTTGATACCCTGACATATATCAAAATGTATAATTACAATGCACCAATAAATGAACATAAAAAATTTTTATATAATTAAAATAACAAAAAACTTGCTAAAATTATTGGGAAAATAACCAATATATTCAGTCAAATTTGACTTTTACTTAGTCTAGGTAGTGAAAGTAGAGAAAATCAAGAAAGACTAAAAGGTAAGAAAACAGTGTGTTTATTTCTGAGTCTTTCTAAGAATTCATTATAATTAATATTTAATGGACCACCAAATGCATGTTCACTGAGTATTATTTATTGGTTGGAAATTACTGATAGCACACATTTTTGCAATGTTTAGTTTGTTTTGCATCTTTATAGTCAAATTGATCTAAAATATAAATAAAAACAAAAGTATTCCATCCACTGTATCGAAAAACAATTAGCAACTAATTGCCCAACTATAGCTTCCTTTTTTAAATTTTTAAGTTAAAATATACTTTTAATTTAAAAATAACTTTTCAAAATGACTGATAGAACATAGGTAAAGTATACAAACACGTTTAAATTTTAGATGCTATGAAGGAATCTTCAATGTATCTGGAAGCCAGATGCCAAAAATGCTCAATTACTATCAATTTATCTATGTATGAAGCATTGGGAGTGAAATTTCATGTCATGATTCATCTATATGTTCATTCCTGTGGAACATTGCTTTCCACAGATAGTAACAGAACTTGGAACAAAATAAAATAGTAATATTATATACATTTTCTATTTCTGTATTTTTTCCACTTCTGGAAATGGTCATAGGATTATTTTGTGACAGATTAATATCATCCATAATCCTAAATCACTAAGAATAAAAGTGTTAGATTCTTTTGGTTTAGTTGCCATACGGACCAAATTTATTTTTTAACCAATTCCTTGGAGTATCAACTGATTTTTACTTTACAGCATATGTATCACATCTCCATCCATTTTGCCTCAATTCTACTTCTTTTCAACCTTCAGTAGTGATGATGAGAAAACCTAGATGCATATGTTTATGGTTGACTTAAAAACTACTTTTTTAAGCATTTGGAAGTTTTACAAAACCAAAACCATATTTGCCAAGTGATCTTTTTTCCCTATATTTTAAATCCATGGGCAACTTAAAAGAAACTTAGTCCATATGCTAGTTCAGATTCACTTATATTAAAATCCTGAAAATTATGTTTAATAGCTCTCTGGCACACAAGGAGATTTTAAATTAAGCTTCTCTAAGTTTTATGTCTTTAAAAACATACTCTTTTTTTCCTATCTGCCCTCACTACCCCTTACTGTCCAAGAAAGATCAGGTTTAATTCAGGAGCCATAAATTATATGCCTTTTGTCTATCAAAATGATTAAACAATAAAGAAGAATGAATTCATATTTTTTCCTTTTCTTTAGGTTTTTTATTTGTTTAAATATCTCCATGAAACCCCCTAAAAGGTTTCACTTTCATCAGAATCCATAGTCTGAGGAACAAAATACATTTTTGTATTTGTTATTTAACTCTTCCTGAATAATACATTAAACACATGAACTTTTAAGAATTTTTCAGGAAAATGATAGAGGAAGGATAAAATTCCCACTTGTTCTGTAGTTGGGCATTCAAACACCAGGAAAACTCCCCCATGAGAAGATAAAATACATACAAAAGAAAGGCATCCTGAATCTAGATGAACCAGAGACTACATGAAGAACTAGTAGAAGAAAAGAATTATGTCTCTCCAACTGTAATCCCAGATGGAAAAGGAGAGCTAAATAAAGGATTAAAAATGAAAGCCAGCATGGTGGGAACTTGAGATCTGAGAAAATCTACCACATGACCCTGATCAGCACCTACCTGGTGTCTTGGGGCCCACCAGACAGTGAGTATGACTGGCACAGAGACATTTGTATCCAAGTGGGTTCTGGCTGGAGACATAAAAAGACTGCAACTGAGCATGCTGCCTACTCCCTTTGAACCTGGCAGAATCCCAAAACCATCCATGATGAGCCGAAAATCTGAATGTGTGGGGGTATTCATACTTGGGAACAGAGTCTTGGAGGGCCACTTCCATGGTCAGAAGAGTGAGCAGGGACCCACAGTGAACTTTCCACCCAGCATGCTTAGATACCCCACACTGCGAGTAGAGCCTTTACCAGGTTCCTGAGCCCCCAAAGCCCAGCCTAGCCCATCCCAGCCTCCCCGGACCCCCACATTCAGTATACTTTACTAATCTCTCCAGAAAAGAAAACATTCAATAAAGATCCAAAGTTCCTACCAAAACCAGACCCACACTACCAGAACTCCCCTTTCAGATTACTGCCCTAACCCCAAGTGCACCAATCTATTCAGCCTATAGATCCTCCCTCTCTCCCCATTCACCCTGTGCTTATGAACAGGGAAGCCGAGAATCATTACATCCAGTTGTAAATCCAAGACTATCCAATCAGAAACTTGGTAAACTACACAAAGAGAGGAAGAGTGCTATATCCCCAATGCTCTCACTCTCTAAGAGGGACCACAATTCAAAAAGAAAATAAACTGGCATAGGACATGATTATCCTCACTTACCCACAGATGCACCCATATCAATGGATATAACTATGTCATATTTCATTAAATATTTTTTCTTTTTATTTAATCTTTTTTTGTTTACTTGGTTGTTTGTTCTTTTATTATTTTTATCAGAATAATTTCCTTTTTATTATCTGTTTTTGGGGTTTTTTGGTGTGACATTAGTATCACCAACAGACTAGACCACATAGAAAACAGAGCCTCTGCCTGCCTTAGAAGACAGTACATTTAAACTTGAATAAACAACCAATAATGTGATCAGAACTATAATACACGAGGCTTGCATATTAAAAATAATGTAAAATTGTATAAAGAAAAAATAAACTTTTCATCTTCTTCCTCCTCCAATCCTACCCACAGTGAGATAATGTTAATGGCTCTGTGTGTATCTCCCTTCACCTCCAATGGATAGAATTTGTGTAGTACAATTCTTGTTCAGATGTAGCTACATATGAGTAAAACTATCTTAGATTTTGAATTTAAAATCAGGGTTTTTTAAGTGATGGTGATTGGAAAGGTAAATCAAAGGTTAATTATTCATAAACTAATGGCAGAACAGGGTAAGGAAAGGAGTCACATCTCTATATGACATCTGAAGTCTCAACCACTCAGCAATCCCATATACACATGAAATAATGAATGTACAAAAGCTTTAAACATTTCAAAATGTTGAGATCTGTACAATTGATACAATTACATCATTTAATTCTTTTGATTTTCCACAGATGTATAGACAAATTTTACTATAGATTGTTCATGCCCATTAACAAAACATCCATCAATTTATAAGTTTGATACAATTCTATCTTATTGTAATGCCCTACAAATAATAATTAGGTCCATCCACAGTACCCACTTCTTCTGAATCACTCATCTGTTTCTCAACGACAGTAGTAATTTAACATTCTATATGTGAGGTTTGTAGACACTGATTGAATATGTGGTACCCTGGGGACAAGTTGACAGAAGGGATTTATGTTGTTTTGTGAAACACAATATTCTGAAAAAGGATAGAAAAGGGATATGCATATAAGAAAAGGGCACATCTCATACTATGTCTTAATCCAGGCACCCTCTTTCCTACTAACAACAAAAAAAAAAAGAATCAACTTATATGAGGACAACTGTTTTAAAATAAATTTACTATCAAGGAATTCAGAGCTTTAATAACAAATGAGTTTTTTAATTGTATAAACTTCAGTAATACAGTTTTCTTCTATAGCTATAATTCTATATTTATAAAATCTAAATATAAAAAGCCCATCCAATATTTGATTATTTTTAATTCTGCTTAAAAATGATAGCCTCTCTTTTGCTCTTATCAGGGACAACATTATCATCAGCACAGTGCTATATGCAGGCTGGATTTTACTTCTATCATGCATTGTCATGGTTGACAAAGCCCGGAACCATGTGAGAATAGGAACCTATGTGCATACAACCTGTGTATTGGTTTTCTCTAAGATCTTTGTATGTGTGTGTGTGTGTGTGTGTGTGTGTGTGTGTGTGTGTGTGGTGGTGCTGGAGATTGAACCCAGGAGCAGGCATTCTAACTCCTAGCTACACCTTCAGCTCTTTTTAAACATATTGAAATATCTTTTGAGAATATCTTTTGAAACATATTCTCACAAGGTTGCTGAGAGTCTCCATAATTGCTGAGGCTGGTCTCTAGCCTGCAATCCTCCTATATCAACCTCCCAAATACCAGGATTGCAGACATGTGCCACCACACCCAGCTTAAAATTTTGATATTGGAAAAGCATCTGAATGACTATCAAATCCCTGCCTAATCCTCTCCCCTTGACATACACCAATTTCTTTGACTCATTATAACTGTAACTGTTCTTTAATTTCTGATGGCTTGAAACTAATCTACATCTTTCAGTTTCATTCCATCATCAGAACTCAACCCTTCAAAACTCTTTTGGTTTGTTTCTCTTTCCTTTTTCTTTTCTATTTCCTCAAAGCAAGTAGTGGAGAAAAATCATATTTTTTTTACTAAAACTTTATGGTACAAATCATAGGACAATTAAAAAGTTTAAAGATTTGTTTGATCAAATTAGATTATGGAAATGCCTGAAACATATTTTCCTCTATGCACAAAGTAGTTATACCCACAAATTATGTACTGGGGGAGGAAAAGAAAAGAATTCCTTTCCACATTTTATCAAAATTTTAAGTTTCTACTCCCCGATAATTTCCAGCTGTTTTGAAAAAGGTAAAATTTTGAAGATCAAAATATAATTATTATCTTCACCAAAAAATGAAGAATTTAGGCATATTTATAGTAAAACGGCCTGGCCTAGGACTTTCCCCTCTATTTCACTCTCTACTGCTATAAACCTGATGGGCTGTCTGCTGCATCAGATGTCTCCTATGACTAGCCAGACCTGGAGATGTGTTGTTTTGACTATTTTTATTTTTCTCAGTTTTGGGGATCAAACCCAGGTTGTTGCAAGAGGTAGGCAAGTGCTCTACCACTGTGCTACATGCCCACTCCTGGTTCTGTGCATGTGCTGATCAGTATGAAGAAGTAGCACCAACATTTTATGAGCAATTCTGAACTCTCTAAGAATGCTTGTTCCCTAGCCTTCAAATTCAGTAGTAATAGTGAAAAATAGCCAGCATTAATGTCTTACTATGTTTCAGACCCTGAACTAAGAACTTTTATTTTTTTATTATATACTTTTATTGGTGCAGTGAAATTATATGTCATAGTGAGGTTCAATGTGATGCAAATGTGCATGCACACAGCCCTTGGTTATCTGCAACATTTCATGCTCTTTCATCTACAGGGAAAGGCATTATTGTTTTACTCACTTTTAAATAAATGGATTAAAGATTAAGGAGACAAAATAATTTGACCAATATCACATCGTTAATAAATTTTGGAAAATGTCATGATTTGTAACTATAAACTTTAAAGTTACAATTGAGAATTCAGGGTCTGTCATGAACCCCTTCAGTCCCTTTTTTGGAAGTGGTCAACTTGTAGATATATACCCTAAAATATTTCTAGTATTAAAAGAACTCCATGAAATTTAATAAAAACTATGGAAATATGAGCAATGTATGGAATTTAATTAATATTGGTTTATTAGTTCTGATAAAGGTACTATACCATTGCACAAAGTTTACAGGACAGGAAATTGACTGTGAGATGCATAGAAACATCCAGCACTATGATCTCAACTTTTCTAGAAATCGAAAGTTATTCAAAATAAAAAAATTTATCTTCACAAGTGGTTCCATATATGTAGCCAACCAGTTTTTAAACCACACCATCCTACCACCAAGAGACAATTGTCTATTTGCTGAAGAGCAACATGGCTACTCGAAAAACAAAATAGTTGGCTTCATTAAATCCACTCTTGTTAATGTCAGAAGCCCTTCTTCCATCTTTTCAAAATCTATGATATTGTAAGGATTGTGAAAAAATACAAAAACAAATAAAATGTCAAAAAGAAAATATTTACAAAAATATTACTAAAGGAATTATCTACACAAGCGTGTACATATTTTAATAATGTTGCAGATGGCAGAGAGAGTTGTCATGTAAAAAGAGATTTGAATATGCAAAGGCTGAGGGAAAAAGTTCAGATTTAACCATCAAGGTCTTAGTTCATAAGTCTGAAGAGAAATAGAAAATAAAAGCATTAAAAGAAGTAGGAAAAAACAGAATAATTTTCTCTTTCATCAATCTTTGGGATATATGTCATCAAACAAACTATAGAAATCAAGTTGAATTTTTAAAAAATGTGAGTTCAGAAATTTTCAATGGGAAATAAATACATATTGTTTGTGTAATAATTTATAGTATACTGGTTGAATTAAATGGGATTTTATACTATAAACTTTCCCTACTGAAACCACTTTAAAAATGCAAGGTGTTTTGAGAATGGATTAGAAAGATTATCAACTACACACCAATAAATCATAAACATCCAAATCATCAAATTAAAAACTATTTTATAGAGTTTATTAGAAAGTAATCATTCATTTGTTTCAGATGATATATGAGTGATTAAAATTTAAGTAATATTCATCTTAAATGTGGTTTGGATGTAAACTAAATTTAATACATACCAAATTCTTGTTTTCCTATTCAATTTAATAGGAATTCCAAGAGACCACTTTCTTCCAGAGAAAAACTTGTTGAAATAATTACCTATGGAAGACTAGAAATCCTGAGGGATTAGTTATGGATATAGAGCTTTCAAGTTTCTAGGTCATTGAATGGAATCTGAAATCAACCCTAGGGTGACTAAAGGGTATTATCAGGAAAGCCTGTTAAATGACCTTTATCAAATGGTCTCAGTGGGAGACAGGTGTCCACTGTTGCTGACCATCTGGGTTAAGAATCAAAAACATAAAAGGATGATTGACCCTAAAACTGATCTCCAGAGATTTGGTTTAGGTAAAACATTGGGGATGCACAAAGTCCATAGCACAGGGTTAACATATTTCTTTTTCACACTCTCTTTCTCTTTTTTCTCTCTCTCCACAAACAACCTTCCCTCTTCCACTTTCTTGAATAAATCTTATAAAAAGGCATTTATTATGAAGGTGACTCAAGAAAATGGGAATTACTACTTCTGCTTTGGTAAGAAAGAACTAAATTTTCTCAAGTGCTATTAAAATTAGGATAAATAGAAAAGGACAATATATCTAAGACATCCATATGAAAAACAAAATGTGTATTAGTTGCACTGGCTCTGAAATGCAAAATTTATTTTAAAATAGCTTCAAATTGCACAGTTTCCTAAATGGATCTTCCTTTGGTTTGAGAAAGTTGAGCCATTGTCAAGGCAAGTCTGTAAGAGTTCAGGTAGATGCAGAAGGTTAAATAATGTGGGCTTGGAGAGAGTAATGGACAGTGGACCAAATGAAAAATGAATGATGAAATTGAATCAAATTAATCTCACTTGCTACTGTAATAAATTGTTTTCATAATCAAAAAATAAATGTGAAGCCTTATGTTTGTCATTGAGTACAAATAAGGATGAAATTCATGTGGCATTGTTGGGGAATGGAGTCCTGGTTACAGATCTCTCCATCTTTTCACCACCAAGAGGAAAACAAATCCAAGACACAGTTTCTATGACTTATTTTGGCCACAGTCAGTGTGGAGACTTGTGTCTGGTATTCAAATCATCTTTCTACGTAGCATACTAATTTTAGCTAAGCTCCTTCTTTGAAAAATGTGCTTTAAAAAAATTAAAGCTGCTATACAAAGACTTGAGAGTGAAATGGGGAGAAAGAGCCTGTGGTTGATGCAATGCAAATGAGCCTTGGCTCAGACAGCTGGCTGCTTTGGGATGACATGGGTGATAAATGGTTCTTAAAACATGAGCAGGCATCAGCCTCCCGATTCTGTGTCAGCCTGGCAAAAACAGCAGTATTACTAGATGCTTCCTTTAATTAATGCAACACTACTGCATTAGTCCGGACACTGCCGATAAATGGGAAAGAACTGATATCAGAGGTAATATCAGAAATCTTTCAACCTTGAAGCGAGGCTGTGTTGGCCAAAAGCTGCAGTATCCGTAAGAGGTTTAATTGTATTTGTAATGTACCAGTGCACCATGACAAAAATGGGGAGATAGTGTAGTCAGGACCAGGAAAGGCTGTGATAAATGAGAAAGAATGAGTGATTACACAGCTAGGAGGAGTGTGAAAACAGACAAAGGACAAGCAAATGTATCAGGGAAACCAGCCACCACTGTAATTTGAACAGTAAGAACTAGGGGAACTTTGAAGTGGAAAGGAGTGTGGTTATTATTTGACTCTTTGAGATTTGTCAGGCCTGGGAGATGCACATAATAAGTAAACAACTCAGAGTGCCCCAAAATATACTCAGACAATCTATGCCTGATAGTAATGTATATACTTTATCCTAGATCCAAACATATATATTATTGGGACAATGTCTGATAAATACTCTTAAACACACACACACACATCACACACCAGATCTTTCACAGACAATAAGTCTGGTCTTGGCTACCTTTCAAGAATGCCCTGTTTCTCTTGGATCAAATTTCCACCTAGAAATCAAGTTAAATCTTTCCACCTAGAAATTAAGTTAAATCTTTCAGAAGAACAAATATCATATAATATGCTTTATCAAAATAAGGTTTTACTGAAGTGGATAAATCATTAAATAATTTTTAGTAGATAAGTTATTAAGTAAATTTGTTTTGCAACAGACAAATCACACACACATTGACCTCAAGTCTCACAGTAGACCCCAGTGAGAATTCCAAGAAATCATGTCTCTTTTCCCCATTTGTTAGTTGCAATCACTACAAAGACAACCAAAAAGAGAACTATACCTACAAACTGCCCCTGGCTTACTCAGTTAACTGTACTTTCCTACACAGGTCTAACATCTTCCAGGATGCCCGTCTAGAGCGTGTTAGAGCAAGGGTCCACAAACTTTCTCTAAAATGGACTAGATATACCAAGTTTTGTGGGATATCTGATCTCTCTCAAATGCTTAACTCTAAAATTGTAGAGCAAAAACAGCAAAATGTCATGAATAGATATGGTGTGTTCAATAAAATTTATTTATAAATGGTGATACACACCTATAATCCCAGTACTTGAAAGACTGAGACAGGAGTATTGCAGGTTCAAGTTTGTGGCCAGCCTGAGCAATGTAGCAAGACTCAGTAACCTAGGGAGATCCTGTTTCAAAATAAAAAAGTAAAAGAAAAGGGCTGGGGGTGTAGCTTGCAGGTAGAGTTCCCCTTGGTTCAATCCCCAGTACCACAAAAACAAAACAAAATGAACAAACAAACAAAAATCAATAGGCTAGAATTGGCCCATGGGCCATTATTTGTCAATCCCCGATGGAACCCAAACTCTCCATGGCTGTGAATTTTGCCTGTAGTTATACCTCTTCCAGCAGTGCTTACAGAGAGAATGTAGGAGCAAGTCAGGAACACATCCTCTTGAGACAGCTACACATACTAGTATACTGGAGAGTTATATTACATCACGGGATGGTACACTTTCTTGACCTTTTGGTTTTCATTTCTTACCCTAGACAAATAGAGGTCACTAAGTATTATTTTTAGATGAAAAATTAAGTCACCTTAACCCAGTCCTTGTTGCTTCCTAACAATATTGAACTTTCCTTACCTTAACACCACAAAGACATTTGAACTCTTCTACAAGTTTCTCCTATCAGGCATTGTGTTTCACTTCATCATCTGCAAAACGCAGGGGGAAAAGCTTACAATTTCAAAGCACCATGCAACTTAAAACAACAGTAATTTGTCCTTTCATCTCACTTACCATCTCAGACACAGTTGGTCTAGTGGAACTTAGTTGAACTTCAATGAATTTGCTCATCTGCAGTTTGCTGACAGGGGAGTTCTGGTCTTTACTGACTTGTTTGGGGCAGCTTATTCCAGAAGCCTCTGCTCCACATATCTTTCATCTTATCCCTGGACCCAGCAAGCTGCTTGAGATGTGTTCTTTTGATGGCAGCGTCAGAAACACAAGATCAAGTCCCATTGTGCAAACTCCATCCAAACCTTGCTTGTATCATGCCTGCTGAAATTCCATTGGTCAAAGCTAGTCCCATGAGAAAAAAATCAGGCCACCAAGCAACAGTAGGAAGTCACTGGGGATCCAGGGAAACATGACGACTTGAATCCAGCTATACAATCTACCAAAGTCTGGGACTGACCCAGGCTTGTGATGAACTATCAGCCCTGCCAAATTCCAGCTATGCAATCTTGAGTTCAGTTTTTCAACTATAAAGCAGGGAAGGTGATGCTCATCATAGAAGATTATCTGTGCAGTTTGGATTGAATAATGTGCAGTGCCTAACATAAATTTAATCAGTAAATGCTCTACAGTCGCCCCCACCCCGTTAAAAGCAGTTTTATTTTCTGAGGTTGTAGCCCCCATGGTTAAACAGAACCTTCTAAATGCACTGTCAGAAGGTCATAGTAGCCTAAAGCTATGTCACAGCCTGTCATTCACCTCACTTCATCTCATCCCATAGGCACTGTCATCTCCTGGGACCACAGGAGAGAAAGGACGAATACAGCATAAAAGACATTTTCTGAGAGATAAAGAGACCACATTCCCCTAACTTTTACTATAGTATGCTGTTAGGATTGTTCCATTTTGTTATCAGTTATACTGTTAACCTCTTTCTGTGTTTATAAACCAAACTTTATCATACTCTGTGCATGTATGTCCCTAACCCTATGAACTATATAATGATATGAGATTACAACGCACCAATAAAAGCATTAAAATGAACACTAATATCCATAAAAAAGAACATATAGGGTTTAGGACTATGTGTGGTTTCAGACATCCACTGGGGGTGTGTGAATTGGAACATATTCCTTACAGGTAAGAGGGTGCTATTGTTTATTCTTTACAAAATTTTGGAAGTCACTTTTTAATCTTATTTTGGCATACTGAAAACCATAGATATCTAGAACATGAATACATATATTTTGGCAGGCCTATAAACATGCATAAATTGCCAGGTATGGTGGCTCATGCCTGTAATCCCAGTACTTGGGAGGCTGAGACAGGAGGATCACAGGTTTGAGGCCAGTGTCTCAGCAACTTAGGTCCTCTGCAACTTAGTGAGACCTTGTTTCAAAATAAAGAATAAAATATGGCTGTCAGTGTAGCTCAAAGATAGAATGCCCCCAGTTCAATACCAAGCACCACAAAAAATAAGTAAAAAAAATACATAAAAAAATAGTGAGCTGGAATGCTATGCCTTATATAACAGCAAATTTATATACATTTGGTTCACAATGAGTTAAGAGTCTCTGATTTTGTGAAGCATGTTTAGTTTTGGAGTTGGCAGCTTAAAAAATTTACTGCTTTGTGTAAATAACAATAGAAACTTGGACATCTATTAATAAGTCTCTTAGTCTTGGAGGTAATTCTGTGGTCTTTACTGAAATAGTAATCTATTATTGTCCAGCCAACAATTGATTCTTTCCCAACAACTTTAAAATTTTAGTCTTAAGCTACAAAGTTCCTTCTCTGTGATCTGACAGCATAATGTTTGAATTCTCATATAGATTTCATGCAATTATGAAGTGTTCAATAAAGCCCAGACAAATGATGCATTATCCTTAATTCTTTGTCCTGTAATGATCGTGATTAATTAAATATATGGAAAAATGTATTAACTCTCTTTCCACAGGCTTAAGTCTCACATCTATCTCTTAGATTTCAATCAATATCCCTGATTTTAGAATTGAGTGCATTATTCCTGACATGGAGTCATTAGTCTCCAACTTACAGATTTTTCACATGGCTCAAGCTAAGATTCAGCAGCCTGTGCTATTCTTTGAGAACTTTGCCTGTGCAACTTTAAAACTTATTTCAAGGAGTTAGAGTGACCAGGGATCTCCACCAGTCTACCCTTAAATGGCTCCTCAGAGAAGACAGATGGGACTGGAGTGGGTTATAACTCTTTCTCCTACAATGTTCATGACATGCACTAATGAAAATGTTCACCTTTTTGTTCCTCTTGATTATAACCAAGGAATTTTTGATGCAACAAAGGCATAAATTTTTGTTTCATGATTGGAAAAGGTCAGGCTGATTGTGAGGTCTAATTGTTGAAAGATGAAATTTAAGAACTGGAGGTCATTCTAAAGTTATAATTCTTTCCCACATCTTGACAAATAAGTAAAATTTCAGTTTTTTAAAAATCTGAGGTTAAACTCTATTTTCTGAGAGCACCTCATGCATTAACACTTTCTAAAACAACCATCTACATGGATATAACAGTAGAATACTCATCTTCCAACATGATACAAATGTACACGTGTAAGTTGGCCAAAGAACACCTTCCTGCCTTACTGAGATTGGCAGCAGTAAAGAGCAAACTAAAATAATAAAACAAAAAAACCTTCAAGGTTCTTTGACTCTTCTATTATTGAAAATGACTCATTAATTAGCAGAATGTATTACATATTTAGAGAACCAAAAATATTACTAATGTTTGATTTTTTTCTCCTGTCCAAAATAAAAGAAATGACATTCATGAACACATGGAGATCATGTATATTTGCAATCAAGATAGATAGCAACTTAGCAAGACCTTGTCTCAAAACAAAACAAAAAAATAGAGTTGAGGGTATAGCTTGGAGGGAGATTACCCCTGGGTTCAATCCCGGGTAAAACACACACACACACACACACACACACACACACACACACACGATAGTGTCAACTATATAAGAAAAAGTTCTATCATAACTATGTTTTACCAGTTTCTACTGTGGTAAATACATATTCTTTGTGATATTGGTGGTTCTCCAAATTTAATTCTTTATGTTTCAAATTCTTCAATGAATCTATATATTTATGGGTCTATCTAAAGTGTATGGAATAAAAATTTCCCTCATATATCACTGGATAAAATATAATAATGTTATTGAATACTCAACTTGCTAGGGCAAGTGACTTTGAATTTACTTTCTTCTGTGATCTATAGAAAAGGGGAGAGTAATCCCCCACCTTTCTCACCTCACGGGCTTATGAGGATTAAATGAGGTAATGTACCATAAAAATACTCATAAGCTGTGATATCTAAGATACTATCATCTGAAGTAATATGTTGTGCTTTGATTTTATGATATAATGGAAAGACTATCATATCTTGGGTTAAATAAATCTCATTAGTTCTTTTATCTATAAAATGGAGATAAAACATATATTTGGATTTGAAATAACATTTGGGAAGTATCTAATACCTTTCCTGGAATAAAATACATACTCAACAAGTTATAACTGTTATTACTATCAATATGTCAAAATGGATTAAAATCTGATCTAAATGAGGAATCATAATAGCAGACATTTCTAGATACATGCACTACTCAAAATGAGACAAGTTCACAAAACAGTGCTCAAAATTTTCCACTTAGAAGCAGGACGCGAGGGAGTGACTAGAAAGATATGAAAATAGCCCCAGTCCCTCTCAATAGGGAAGGAAGTGGCAAGAGTTAGGGAGTACAGGGAAAGCCTTTTTTTTTTACAGTAAAAAGACCAAAGTACAAATCAGAAAATAAAGTGAGGCTAAAGACTTTCAGAATGACTACACAAATATTACCAGGGCTGGAGGGGAGAGAATATTGAGATATGGGTAGGCATGTCTCCTGCTGCTCAGTCTAAGATCATCAGGATCCAGCAAAGAAACAAAACTGCTGAATGGCAATAATACATGGCTTTTCATAATTATATCAATGAATATTATTGACATTCAGTACATAGAGGCCCACATGCAATACATTGAATTCTTACGTCACTTTTAAAGCCCTATATATTTTAATTATTATCATCACCCTTTGTCATTTATTTTTTGCAAAAATTAAGCTACCTGTGCTCATCTGCCTTAATCCTTGCCTTTACTCTTGCCATCCACCTTCATTGTGTTTCTATTTGTTCAATTCCTACCATCTTTCCAAGTCTCAAACTAAAACTAATTTTGTCCACCAAACTTTCTCGGAATTCTCCATCACACTCAATCTCCTTTGCTTCTGATCTTCTATGGAGCTTAAGCTGTAACACTCAATTTAGCGCATTCCCCTTCTCTAATCTTGTCACATTATATTAATCTTGTCATTCCATTATACTTGTAAATCCCTTGTTAGGATAGACTACTGCAAGGAGTGAGAATTGACTTTCAACCTCCATTCTACCTCCTTTCAAGTTGAAGACATTCAAAAGCTAAAGAGATTCTAAGACTTCTTTGCCACTAGGATTCCAGAAGAGAATCAGTTTCTGCTAGTTTTACCTGCAGAAGAACCAGAGGGTAGGAAGGGAGAAGACATTTATTTGCACCTTTGTGATTATGCCGATGAGCAATGTTGCAGTTATATGCCGTTTTGTTTCCCTGCAAAAACATTCTTGTGTCCATTCTCCACGCGACCAGGTGTTTAGGAGCACATGCAATAGTAGTAGTAGGAGTGAGTGGCTGTGTTGATGGTTTTTTTGTTTTGTTTTGTTTTTCACACCATCTCTCTCATTAAGCTACAGAGCTGTTTTTGAATTCCTGGTACCAGTGATGTTCTCAAAATCAGTTGCACCTAAAAGTCTTTACTTATGTACTTGATGTTTTCTATTATATTTCTAAGCATACAATTCCCTCTATTATACCTTTCCCAGTTAATAATTCCTACACTGGTTTCTGTTTTCAGCATTGAGTCCTGACAAATACAGAGGTCAGATAGTAGTCTTGATCAGTATCTCTGTCAACACCTTGTATAAAGTAAAAGTTCTAGTAAGATATTAATACACACTTGGAAGGTTACATTAGTTATTGTTATGTAACAGATCAACTCCAAATCTTTGAAGCTTAAAACAAACATTTATTACTCATTTTTTGAAGGTCAGGAATCAGGAAATAGTTTTAACTGATGATTCTGGTTCAGAGTGTGGCAGGAAGTTGCAGTCAGAGTTCAAGATGAAATCTGCAGAAATCTTTTTTTTTTTTTTTTTTTGCAGTACCAGGGCTTGAACCCAGGGGATTTCTACCTCTGAGCTGCACCCCCGGCCCTATTTTTTATACTTTATTTTGAAACTTGATCTCACGAAGTTGCAGAGGGCCTCACTAAGTAGCTGAGGCTGGCCACGAACCTGGATCCTCCGGTCTCTGCCTCCCAAGTACTGGGATTACAGGCATGCGACACCACGCCCCGGCTGCAGAAATCTTGACTGAGAGAAGAGCACCCATTTCCAAGTGCCCATGAAACTGCAGAGAGTAGCCCGCAGGTCTTACTGGCTGAGGATCAGAGGCCTCAGTTCTCTAACACATGGGTTTCTCTGTTATACTGCTCATGATATAACAACTGATTTTCCCCAGAATAAGTAATTGAGGTTACCAGAGAGGGACAGAGAAAGGAAGGGAGGGGAGGGGGTATTGAAAGCATCAAAATGAAGGTCACAGTGTCATTTACAATCCATCCCAGAAGTAAATGTCATCACTTCTTTTTTTTATATTCATTTATTGGTGCGTTGTAATTATACATTTTGATAAGTGTCAGGGTAGCAGAATCATACATGCACATTTAGCCCTCCCTCTAATCCCACCCTATTCCCTCCCCCTTCCCTCCCTTTCATGCTCAGCATAGTGATTGAGTCTTATAAGTTTGTGTATATACATCATGTGCTTTAGTGTGCTTCCCTCCACTCCCCCCCCCAACTCCCTCAGTTAGGTCACCTTCTTTGTACATCTAAAGTTTTCTTCTTCTTTGTCTGGAGTCCCTTCTAAGTCTCATTCTATCTAGCTTCCACATATTAGGGAGAACATACAACTTTTCACTCTCTGTGACTGACTAATCTCACTTAGCATAATGTTCTCTAGTTCTCTCTATTTCCCTGCAAATGATGTAATTTTGTTCTTTATGGCTGCATAAAATTCCATTGTGTACATATCCCATAGTCTTGTAATCCATTCATCTGTTGATGGACACCTTGGCTGGTTCCAAAGTTTGGCAATTGTGAATTGTCCAGCTATAAACATAGATACACATGCATTAGTCTGGTAGTTTGGTTTCAGATCTTTTGGGCAGATGCCTAGAAGTGGTATCACTTCTAATATATTCTATTTGTCACAGAGCCTAACCCTGTAAAATGTAGGGAGGGACTATAAAAGCAGCTAAATTTTAGGACATGGGGTTAACTGGGTCCAACTCAGAAGCTGGCTATCACAGTTTACCCTTTTTATTTTTCTTTTTTTTGGGGGGGCTTTTTTGGCATTGTAATCATACATCTTGATGAAGTTCAGGGTGATAGAGGCATACATGCACACAGTAATTGTTGAGCTCTCCCCAAGTTCCCACCCCACCCCCTTTCCTTCCCTGCCTTCCTATGCTCAGCACAGTAATTGTCTTTGATAAGTTTGTGTATGTGCATCATGTCCATTGAGGTGTTTCCCTATTCAACTCTTCTTCCCCCCCTCCCCTCTCCCTCAGTTAGATCCCCTCCTTCACTCCACTAAGGTTTCTCCTCCTTTGACTGGAGTCCCTCCTGTGTCCCAATTTCTCCCTAGCTTCCACATATGAGGGAGAACATCCAACCTTTCACTTTTTGTGATTGACTAATCTCACTTAGCATAATGTTCTCCAGTTCCATCCATTTCCCTGCAAATGACATAATTTTGTTCTTCTTTATGGCTAAGTAGAATTCAATTGTGTATATATTCCATAATTTTGTAATCCATATCTGTTGATGGACATCTCAGCTGGTTCCATACTTTGACAATTATGAGTTGTTCAGCTATAAACATAGATATGCATGCATTACTATGTAGTCTGGTTTCAATTCTTTTGGGTAGATACCTAGGAATGGTATAGCTGGGTCATATGGTAGGTTCATTCCCATTCTTTTGAGGATCTTCCACATTGTTTTCCAAAGTGCTTGCACTAATTTGCAATCTGACCAACAGTGTATCAGAGTTTCTACTTTTCCACATCCTCATCAGCATTTATTATTGTTTCTGTTTTAAATGATTGTCATTCTAGTTGGGGTTAGGTGAAATCTCAGGGTAGTTTTCATTTTCATCTCTCTGATTGCTAATGGTGTTGAGCATTTTTTAGTATATTTATTGCCCATTTGTATTTCTTCTTTTGTGAAGTGTCTATTTAGTTCACTTGGCCATTTTTTTTCGGTACCTGGGATTGAACCCCGGGGGTATTCTACCTCCATGCTACACCCCCGGCCCTATTTTTTATACTTTATTTTGAAACCGGGTCTCACGAAGTTGTGGAGAGCCTCACTAAGTAGAGAGAGCGAGAGAGAGAGAGAGAGAGAGAGAGCGAGCTGAGGCTGGCCGCGAACCCAGATCCTCCGGTCTCCGCCTCCCAAAGTAGTGACATTACAAGCGTGTGCCACCACACCCGGCACTTGGCCATTTTTTGATTGGGTTAATTGATTTTTTGGCAGTGAATTTCTTGAGTTCTTTGTATATTCTAGAAATTTGTCCTCTATCAGAGGAGTAGCTGGCAAAGATCTTCTCCCATCCTTTTGGCTCTCTCTTGAGGTTCTTGATAGTTTCCTTTGCTGCACAGAAGCTCTTCAGTTTAATGCAATCCCACATATTAATCCTCGTTTTCATTTCTTGTGGCTTGTGCCCCTTTTCTACCAATAATTCGTGTCTGTCCTACATGAAAAATTATCTGACACCCTGCCAAGGATCCCAAAGTCTCATCCCATTACAACTTAAGTGTAATGTCCAGAATCTAATAATATAAACCAAGTCTAGGTGCAGAGCAGCTATCTGTATAGGATTCCTTAAGGAAAGGTCATTAAGGACCTTGGGTCCAGATCTTCTCAATCTGGAGACTGGTGAGCTAAAGAGATAGGTGATCTCCCCTCAATCCACTCCCTCCACACACACAAACACACAAAACCCATGTACAATGACCAGGCAGATTTAGGGTAACTGTTATAGGAACACCTGTACAAAATGGGGGGGGGAGAGGCACACACATTGGTCTCCAGCAGGTCTGAAATCCATTTGGGCACATGTAGAAAGTTCCTTGATTAGGACTCAGTCCAACTCCTGCCTGCAAATTACTTACCACAGTTCTTGGCTACCCCATCCCCACCCCACTGTGGTCTTGGCTGTGCCCTGAGCTATCCTTTCTTTTTCCCAAAAGAAAATGTATTTGCAGCTGCTTCCTGCTTACAGAAATTTGTAAATACAAGCACTTTCCTTTTCTACAGTCTGTCTCTTTCAGTCAAAATTTCTGTGACTTTTCAAATGTAATTGCCCTTAATAACAGTTTGGTCTCCTTGAATCTTATTGAGGTTTGCTTCATTAAACAGAGGCCATAGTCACAAATTGCTATGGAGCAAGTCCTTATCAACTTCGGACTTCTGTGAAAATAGCTAAAGGAAAACTCCCTTAAACTTCCTGGAGGTCCTATTGTTTGACTGAAGGGATTCGTGAGTCCATGTCCTTCTGGTATATCCTATTGTTCACAAAGAATAACCCTGTGGGAAGAGGGGGTATGAATACCAGTTGGGAGCTTGGATCATTAGGCTTCTTCTTCAAATCAACTATCCTATTAGTGGAAAGATGCCCAGATAATGTGTGTGATGTTTCTTGTTATGTTGCATCCTAAGTGTTTAAGTGACTATATTTATTATGAAGTTTTAAATGCAAGAACATTTAATTAGTGACATATTTTGAATCATACATACTAGTCAAGGTTCTCCAGAGAAACAGAACCAATACAATATGCACATGCAATACAATATGCACATGTGTGTGTGTGTGTGTCTGTGTGTCTGTGTGTATAGATAGAGACAGAGAGATTTGCCCTAAGGAATTGTCTCATGTGATTGTGAGGGCTGGACAGTCCAAGCGTAGGCCAGTAGGCTGGTCAGGACTATCTGTTCTTAGTGCATGTAGGCTGCTATAATAAAATACCTTTGACAGAGTGACCTATAGCTAATATAAATTACTTTCCCACAGTTTTGAAGACTGGGAAATACAAGATCAAGGCAGATTCACTGTCTCATTAGGTCCACTTTCTGGACAGCTATGTCCTCACACAGCAGAAGCTAGTTCTCTGGGGCCCGTTCTTGAGGGCTCCACCCTCATGACTTACTACCTCCCAAACTTTCCACTTCCTAATACTATTGCCTTAGGAGTTAGGATCTTACCATATGGATTTTGACCATAACACCTCAGAAAAGCTAATGTTGCAGGTCAGGTCTCAAAGCTGTCTGCTACAGAATTCGCATTGCCTGAGGGAGGTCAGTTTTTTGTTCCATTCAGCCCTTCAAGTGATTGGATGAGGCCCACCCACATTATAAAGAGCAACCTACTCAAAGTATACTAATTCAAATATAACTCTCATTTGAAGCACCTTCAATAATATTTTGCCAACTATGTATGTACCATGCCCAGCAAAGATGACACATAAAATTAATCGTCACAACATTTGAGTATTATATTCATATTTAAGAAAGAAACTGAGATATGGTATTTTGGCATAATGAGGCAGAATATTTCTCCCATACCAACATGTATCTACATTACCTTATTTCCCTTTCAAATGAGGCTGGCTCTAATTTCAAAGATGCTAGGAAGGTAATTTTCAGACATTTCCAGGGTGTAGAAAGTAGTATATAATCAGTCTACTGTTGGGGCACAGTTATTTATTATGATTCTCATATTGGGGTTAGTTAACAGAGGCAAGATTTCAAGAAGGCCAGAGGAGCCACAAGAGAAAACTAGCAAAAGAAAAATAGGTGCCTTCATTATCAACCCCTTTACCTACAAGCCCTGGGAATTTAGCAGAGGGGGGTGGATAGACACAATAATATACTGCAATATGACTATCTAATGGCACATCTAAGCACTGAGGAGGGAAATTTCCCATCAGGTGAACACAAAGAACTATTTTATTTTGGAACCCTAGAAACCCTACTACCAGAACATCAAAAGAAAACTGGATGAATGTTTCTCCTTGTCAAGATACTGCCATGCTGTTTAATAGTTGAAGAAGAAATTAGAAGCCAGTAGCATTGGTAGGTCTCTGAGAAAAGGAGCAATTAAATAGAGCAATTAAAGCCTGTACTGGTGCCCAGAAGACCAAGAAGAAAGATTCTGTGTCTATAAGCCCACTATGAATAGAAGTTTAGACTAGTTCATGATCAATGTGAAGAATATCAGCAATACTAATGGTGAACTGTGACTGTGACTGGACTCCTGTGTGGGTAAGTAGGAACTGAGGGTAGTGAGATTCTAGGGTAACATGTCATGGTCTAAATTATATCTACAACTTGGGGAGGTCTAGAAAAATTTCATTTAACAAAGGGTATACACATGATTTCCAGGGCTCTTTTTTCTGAAACTAAGACATATCCTCATATAAATTCTTCATCTTTTAAAAAATCAGCATTCTACACCTATCAAATATTCGATTCATCTTCCTTCTTTCTTTTTCTTTCTTTCCTTCCTTCCTTTCTTTCTTTTTTGTGGTACTGGGGATGGAACCCAGGGGTATTCTACCTCCGAGCTATACCCCCAGACCTATTTTATTTTATTTTTTATTTCTATTTATTTATTTATTTATTTATTTATTTATTTTGCGGTACCAGGGATTGAAACCAGGGGCATTCTACCTCCGCGCTACACCCCCGGCCCTACTTTTTTATACTTTATTTTGAAACCGGGTCTCACGAAGTTGCAGAGGGCCTCACTAAGTAGTGAGAGAGAGAGAGAGAGCTGAGGCTGGCCGTGAACCCAGATCCTCCGGTCTCCGCCTCCCAAAGTACTGGGATTACAAGCGTGTGCCACCATGCCCGGCCCTATTTTATTTTTGTTTTGAACAGGATCTCACTAGGTTGATGAAAGTCTCTACTTGCTGAGGCTGTCCTTGAACCTGTGATCCTCCTGTCTCAGCCTCCTGAGTAGAGTACTGAGAGTACAAGCGTGTGCCACCACACCTGGGTAAATATTCATCTTTCTTATGGCATCATTAAAGAAGGAAGAAGGGATAGAATATAGCTCAGTAGTAGAGCAATTGCCTAGCATGTGTGAGGTGCAGGGCTTGATCCCCAGCAGCACAGGAAGGAAGGAAGGAAGGAAAGAAGGAAGGAAGGAAGGAAACTTTCATAGGAAAAATGCACATTTGGTAATGAGAAACAAAGCGACTAGTCCTCTACATCATGTACTAATCAAATAATTTCACAGAACCTCAGTTCCTGCTGCAAAATGATAATTCTAATCCTATCATTGTAATATAATCTCAAAGGACTAAATGAAACAGTATATGTGCAAGAATTAGGTAGACACTCTATACAAACACTGTGAGGCATAAATGTTTGAATACCTGTCTCCAGTCAGAAACCAAACAAAATTCTATCCTCCAGTATATACCTTTAAATGGAATAGTCTGTGACTGAGTACACAGGTGTGACTATAGATTTAATTCCACTTGCACTTACTTTTAACCAGATACTGAGATCACATCTGTTTTTAAGGAGCTACCTGGTTTACTTGTTAAATAATTCTCAATCCATACAGCCATGTTTGGGCTATGGGCTCTGGTTTCACACCCCTGGCCAACTCTTAGGAGGTATCCTTTCTAAGCAAACAGAATAAAAAGGACCAGATAATAAACATTTTAGGCTTTATATACCATCTGGTCTCTTGTAAAAACAATCTTGCCATTGTATCAGAAAAGCAACCATAGGCAATGTTAACTGTGGCTGTTTTACAATGTACATGTACATTATTTGTATTGGCTTGCATTGGGCAGGATGTGACCCCCAAAAGTTACCAACCCCTGGTTTAAACAATTAGTAGATTTAAACAAAATACTTTGGTGAATGTACATATATAATCTATAGTGATCTCTTTTTTCTTATTTTATGATAGATTTATTTTATTTATTTATTTATTTATTTTTTTTTTTTGCGGTACCAGGGATTGAACCCAGGGGCATTCTACCTCCGCGCTACACCCCCAGCCCTATTTTTTTATACTTTATTTTGAAACTGGGTCTCACAAAGTTGCAGAGGGCCTCACTAGGTAGAGAGAGAGAGAGAGAGAGAGAGCGAGCTGAGGCTGGCCACGAACCCAGATCTTCCGGTCTCCGCCTCCCAAAGTACTGGGATTACAAGTGTGCACCACCATGCCCAGCTATAGATTTTTTTTATAAGTTAAAAAATACAGATAGATAAATAGATGTAAAAGAGAGAAACTACCCTTGCTTCTCACTTCTCACAATATTTATTAATATTTTTCATTTACATATTTTTCTTTACACTTAAAATAAAAATACATGAATTACAGATAAAATAAAGTGCAAATTACTACCCAAAACTCTATTCTTTCTAGTATCCCCTTAAGGCAATCATTAGAATGATTTTGAAGTATTTTTTGTTTTAAAAATAATCAAAATACATATGTATACGAAAATAAACATATCCAGAGATATCCATATAAAATATATACATTTAATTTATAGATGTGAATGTGGTCATCTGCCACTAATTTTTTACTTATACCAATATATATTCCCAATAGTAGTATATCAACATAATTTCCCCCATATCCTAGCCAACACTTGATATTATCATATTTTTGTTTTTTGCTAATTCAGTGGATAAAATAAATTCAATGTTAAGCTTTGTCAATTCAGTTCTATGTTATTTTTAATGTAGATTTTCTGATTATAAATTAATTTAAACTACTTATTGTATGTTCATTGGCCATGATAGGCAGAATAATGCTTCCTACCAAAGATATCCATGACCTAACCCCAAGGACCTATAAATATGTTACCTTACAAGGAAAAATGGAATTTTCAGATACAGTTGAGGTTAAAGATCTCAAGATGAAGATATCATCCCAGATAATTTGAGTTTTCCAAGCTAATCACTTGTCCTCTTAAAAGCAAGAAAAATGGCAGAAGAATCAGAGAAAACCAGTATAATTAGATCTCCATCCACTGTGCTAGCTTTGAAGATGGAGGAAGGGGAACAAGATCAAGGGAATGTGGCAACTTCTAGAAGCTTACAGTGACTGTTTATAGCCTGCAAGAAAATGGGGACCTCAATGCCACAAACTCAAAGAAATGAACTGCTAGTCACCCAAATGAGCAGGAAACAGGTTCTCCCTTGGAGCCTCTAAAAAGGAATGCAGCCTGATAGCTTCTTTGTAGTGTGTTGGAAACGGAATCAGACTTCTGAGTTTCAGAGCCATAAAATGATACATTTGAGTTGTGTAAGCCATTAGGTTTGTGGTAATTTATTATGGCAACTAGAGAAGTTGAACATTGGCATTGGTATTTATTCTTTGTGGCTTATCTGTTATTTCATTTGTCCATTATTCCAACAGATTGTTGAGTTCTGTTTATTAACTTATAGTTTTGTACATTTTTATAATCCTTTTTGTTATAGTCTCTCTCTCTCTCAAGAGTTACAGAAATCTTTAAGACTATCAAGTATTTCTTAACTTTATTTATGGTTGTCTGGATATGAAGATACCTATGATTTTGTGTACTAAAATTTGCCAAAATATGTCCACTAAAGTATATGACTTTGTTGTCTTAAGAAAGTACACTTTCTCTTTCAATATTAAATGATACTAGACAGTACTGATTTGGTCAGTGAGATTCTTATCATTTGAACACTGGCCATGTAAATTGGCTTTTTTACTTACATATAATAAGATTCAGAAAAGGAGATATTAACAAAAGATGAAGTTTCAGTTTATGTAGTTCTCACTATAACATTTAGTTTACATTTTATTATTATAAATAGTATAAAATAATATTTTTGAATAAGAAAAGGAAGATTTTTCACATGATTCAACATATATACTCTGCAGTTATCTAGATTTTTTTTTTTTTGGCAGTATCAGGGATTGAACCCTCTGAGCTATACCCCCCAGCCCTATTTTTTATTCTTTATTTTGAAACAGGGTCTCACTAAGTAGCTGAGGCTGGCCATGAACCCAGATCCTCTGGTCTCAGCCTCCCAAGTACTAGGATTACAAGCATGCACCACCACGCCTGGCTTATCTAGATTTTTTGATGAAATTTGTTAAGGTTTGAATTTTTATATAGGTCATGAGAAATGCTCACTTTAATAATTACATTTCCCATGCTAAATTTAAACTACTTCAAAAATTATTATAAAAATTATAAAAATCAATTTCAAAATTATCAATAAAAAATATACAGAGAAATACACACTATTGTCAGCAAGATGTCTATGATAGACATCCACATCTTTCCTTGGCTTTAAGTTGCAGAGTTGTATGACTAAGGCTAGACTTGCAGGCAGCCAGAAAAGCATTTTGCTTGGCCTGAATTTCTCATTGAAATCATATTTATGTATTACTACTATTATGCAATCAGGTAATTTTCCACAGTGGACTTACCCAGGATTCTATTTTATTCTTCAGCCTATGCCCTTTTACAGAGCTCTCCCTTGTCAGTCTTGTAGTTATGGTAGAGCACCTGATCTCATGCCAGCATGGAGATCAGTTGCAACATCTTTGCTTTCTTACAGAGGCTGCAAGCTATCATTACTTGAAAACTAGGCTTGAAATGTTCTGTGTCATTATTACTATTGTTTCTTTTTACATTGAAATCAGGCAAAAAGAGGGGTTAAATCCAAATACAAGCCCTTGTAGGCTGCTGGGGAGAGGGGGGACCTCAACTTTCTTTCACACACCATGGAATGAAACTTCTCAGATTTGAAAATGTAAATATAATTTCTGTTTCTAGTGCAAGATTTTACATATTAAACCAGTGGGAGGTAAGGCTATAGAGAGCTTTCTACATTTAATGAAGCTCTTTATTATCTAGGGATGTAATCCAGGAAATACCTAATGCATTTTTTTCAAAGTCCAAATTGTGTGATGGCAGATGGGATTAGTCTAAGAATACCCAGAAGCCAATTCTCTTTCTGAAGAAATAATAATGATGATGAATATTATTCTTATAATGATTTATTTCATCAAGAATCCAAGTATTTTATTAACCAGAGTTACAGCTCAGTTGATTTCAAGATAGGAATAGAGCTCTTTTCCCCACTGCTGACAAAGATTTCTGTGTTAAAGCACATTTTAATAATTTCTTTCACAGGTTAGACAAAATTGAAAGGCTAACTAGGATAGAGATAAAAACCAGTATATCATTCATTGATTTGAAATTGTTTAACATGATCAGACCAGTAAAGAACAGTAAATATCATTTAGTCTACTTATTAGTGAGTATAAATACATTGAAGACCTTCAAAACATAATGCGTGAATTGAGAAATATTTATTTTGGTATCTTGAAGAATGTTCTACATAACCTTACTGCTTCAAATGCTCTACAAATAAAACAATTTCTGTGGTCAAATGTATTGGAAACCCAGCGTGTGTGTGTCTATGTTTACATTCATATATGACTATAAGCATGTAATCACCATCTGCATTAAAATTTTACAGATTCTGAGAAGTACTGCAGTAAACAAATCTGTCTGGGGCTAGAAGAATAGCTCAGTGGTAGAATTCATGCTTACCGCACACAAGACCCTGTGTTCAATCACCAGCACCAGAAAAGAAAGAAAAAGAAATCTGACTTTTTTAAACCAGTTTTAACAAACTTATTTGATAACAGGTATTTTGTCTTGAATAATACCTATTGATATATTTACAACTATATTTTCAGAGAAAATACATTGTGAAACTGATTTACCTATTTATTATATACTTGGGAGATAATGATCTTAACTACTCCAATTCTTGTTTTGGATTTTTTTGTTTTGTTTTGTGGTACTGGGGATTGAATCCAGGGTTCTACCTCTGAGCCACATCCCCAGCCCTTTTTATTTTTTGTCTTGAAACAGGGTCTCCCTAGGTTGCTAAGAGTCTCACTACATTGCTGAGTTGCTGAGGCAGCTTCGAACCTGTGATCCTCCTGTCTCAGCCTCTTGTTTGGGATTTTTAAAAATAAATTTTGTTTTTAAGTACTGGCCATCATCTACATAGAAGGAGGATATATTTCCAAAAGATGAAACTGTCTACATCTGCTACATTGCTCTCTATCACTTTAAGTTTGGAAAGAATATAACCTTTTACTTCTTTAAAAAGAAAACAAACAAAAAGAGAATAAATAATATTTCTCTCCATCAGTTTACCACCAATTACACATAATGGAGAGTAATTTTTCTGTGAAAAATAGAATTACTAATGCATAAGCACAAAATATTTCTGCTTTTAATCAAGAATCTGAACTCTGCCAGAATATTTTGATATCTCTTTATTAATGCTATGACCAGATTCTTTTAAGAGGTTAGGCCATATACATAGCTATCTAGTTATCCATGTTATTCTTTTTTTCTAAATCAGATTTGAAAATCTAGCTGGGTAGATGCCAAATACTAAAGAGGATTTATTATTTGTATGACTATCATAATCCACATGCAGAAACTTACCTGTCTTCAAATTACAGAGAACCCGATTTTGGAAGAAATTATGATTTCAGTCCTTTTCAATAAATGAAGTCATATTTTTAAAGAGTTCAAAAACATTACACATGAGGAAGTAATGAAGAAAATTATTTTTTCATCCATTCAAAAACTACTTACTAAAGTATAGGCACCAGTATAAAGGATTATGCTAAGTGTTAGCTGAATAGTCTAAAAGAAAGATTGTCAAATTCCTGGATCTTGAAATCAAGCAACTAAAAAGGTAGGTAGAGCCGGGCATGGTGGCGCATGCTTGTAATCCCAGTACTTGGGAGGCTGAGACCGGAGGATCTGGGTTTGCGGCCAGCCTCAGCTACTTAGTGAGACCCTGTTTCAAAATAAAGTATAAAAAAATAGGACTGGGGGTGTAGCCCAGAGGTAGAATGCCCCTGGGTTCAATCCCCAGTACCGCAAAAAAAAAAAAAGGTAGGTAGTATCCAGTGAGTACCATTATGTGGAAGACATTTTAGGGAAAACTTGATTATTGAGCAGGCTTTGGCTGGAAATTTCTTTGTACCCCTCTACTATAGTACACTGTGCCCAGTCATTTATGAGTTTGGATCAGAGCAGAGAAAGAGACTACTGTTCCCAGTTCCAAATATCATTTTGGTCCTCAAGTTTTACCATCTTAAGAAATAGTATATTAAGTCACAAATAAAAGAAAGAAAATAGAATTTTTTCACAAACTACAAAGAAGACTTAACCTAATCAATCTAATAATTGTCTCCTCTCATCTGGATCTTTTGCAATTCTGCTAAGACTTTCTTCCAAGTGTTTGAGTTGGTTGTGATTTGACGTTCTTCTCCAAAATGGGAGATAGTGTCCCCCTATAGACAAATGGTCATTTGATGAGGCAAACAAGCTTCCTGGTCTCTTAATCTGAAAACTCTGAAACCTTCACTGTGGCCTATTTATGTCCTTGAAGCTTAAGTTAGGAACAGTGAGATGGAAGATCACTGAGTATCACCAAAGTTCTTATGTAATTTTGCTCCCTTTAGGGAGTTTATAGTCTAGGAGTAATTAGTGGTTGTCAAATGAGGCTGCACATCAGACTCTAAAAATAACAATGAACCCCAGACCTCACTTCAGGCATTCATATTTTTCCAAAATATATACAAGTGATCAAGTGATTTCTTTCTTTCTTTTATTTTTATTTTATTTTTTTCTGTGGTACTGGGGATTTAACCCAGGAGCATTCTACTTCCTAGCTATTTCCCCAGTCCTATTTTATTTTTTATTTGGAAACAAGGTCTCACTAAGTTTCTGATAGCCTCGTTAAGTTGCTGATAGCCTCCTTAAGTTGCTGAGGTTGGCTTTGAACTTGCGATCCTCCTGTCTCAGCCTCCCACGTACTCGGATTACAGGTGTGAACCACCATGCCTGGTTTTCTACAAGTGATTTCTAAAACTGCAATCTTTGGTATAGACAGGTATTGGGTTACTCCCAGTGACTTTAATATAAAACAAACTACAGTGATAGTCATCAAAGAAGTATAGAAATGATAACAGTGTACCATATTTGATACATTAACAACAATGTGGCTTAGTTGAGGACAGCAAGGAGCACAAACCAAGCTCAGGATGGAAAACCAGGGTGTTAAATCGATAAAGCTACTACTAGAAATGCAACAGTCAACAGTGTGCATCTATCTGAGATAATGTCCAAGTGACACATGGCCTCCATGATATTCCCATAAACATTTTACATCAAGGGTTTCAGAGTGGCAAACATGGAATCAGAAAAAAATTTGTACAAGGTTATTTTTATTCAGAAAGTCAATTTGTAGGAAATAGAATTCCATTCAAAGTAACTTGAATAAAAGTAGAGAATCCATTAGAAAAATCAAAGATAGTCCATAAAATGTAGGGCAGACTGCATACAGCCAGGCTTTAAGAACTAGAAGAAACAAAAAAACTTGAGTAACATTGTTTTTTTTTTCCCTTAGTGCAGAGTATTATCTCATCTCTGCTTACTTTGTGGTATCTTCTTTCTTTCTAAGACTAGTTTGCCTCTCCTTGGCCAATACATATCCTTTCTGCTTAAATGCCTACAGTAATGCACCAATGTCCCACAGCCCTAATCCCATGTACCCAGGAAAGATAGTTTGGTTTGCTAACTTGGTTCATGTGTTCATCAATGATTGAACGTAAAAGGCCAGTTCTATAGATGGGAGTATTAGAGGCAGCGCTTACAAAAGGAGTCATGGATTAGGCAATTTCAAAGGAAAAAAAAAAAGATCATGACTCCACATTATGACTTAAAGTTAATTTTATAATCTCATTTTTTAAATTGAATCAATGGGCTTGTGATTCACAGGTTAATCAATCCAATGATATTGAGGAAAACTAACTTCATATGTGGAAAACAACTCTCCAGTTAAAGTAAGCAGACACATTTTCTATAGATAACATTTTTGTAAATTTAGCTTCCTACATCAAACATTCATTCTTACCATTAAAGTTGTAAATCAATCATTCTAAACATAAAATATTCTTCAGTATAGCTGGGCATGGTGGCTCACAGCTGTAGTCCCAGTACTTTGGGAGGCTGACAGGAGAAGTGCAAACTTGAGGTCAGCCTCAGCAACTTAGTGAGGTCACTTAGTGACTTTGTGAGACCCTGTTTCCAAATAAAATATAAAATAGGGCTGGGGGTTTAGAAGATAGATTGCCCCTAGTTTAATCCCTAGTACCACACACACCCACACACATAAATTTCCGTATTATAGGAAATTTATTTTTGTGGGAAGCAGACTAAAAAGCTAAATTTTATAATGAAAAGACACAAAATAGATATGGGCTAAATTAAATATATTGTACCACATATTTATACCTTCATTAGCCTTTTTTCCAATCCACATAAACAAAATCCACTTGTTAATCTAGTGATTTTTATTTTTAAAATCATATGTGTCTTTTAAAAATTGTTTACATTTAATCTATTCTCAATTACAATCAAGGAATGATTAAGATACTTGGGAATTTTAAGTTATTTTATAGAAGTTTCCCTAATACATATCTGGAACATGAGTTATCTTCAGATATCAAGTGGATGACCTGCCTGTATCAAGAAAGTGTGTTCACAGGACAAGGGGCTCAAGAATCTAGGTATCTCTTCAGAAATGATGGGAGAGTTAAAGAACACAAAATAAAGCAAGAATCCAGACTTTCAGTATAAAAGTTCTGAACAGAACCCTACTACTGAACAGAAGTTTTTGTAATTACTAAAGTAAGTATAAGGAAGGAGGAAGAAAAGAACAAAGTTCACTAGGTATACAAACCACAGTGAGTGTATATAAGTTTCCATTCATAATTAAGGGTCTCTGAATCTTCAATATGACCATCAGTTCTTACTAGTAGGTGGAATAAAAGATACATTTCCATTCTCTAATCTGACATTTGCTGTAACATTTGCATTTAGTACATGCCTACAAACAAAAGAAAATTCAGAGATCTGCATGTGGATGAGCACACCAGTAGATAATGAATGTACATACAACTGACTCATAATTTTAATTCACTTTTACTTTCTAATATTGAAAGAGAAGGTAGCTTTTGAAACATACAATTTATATATCATAGTTATACAATAATGCATAGAAACCTATTTGTTTATTTTCAGTGTATATAATAGTTTTGAGGCACCTAAGTAAATGTAGGTTTACTGGCATGTAGTGACACAAATAGACATGGGAGACATTTCCTAAAGATTGATGTTATAAGTGAATATAGGTCATGCTTCTAAATTAATCTTAATTTCTCTTGACTCAAATTTAAATGATAAAATTTTAGGAACATTATGGGAATATCTAGCTAACATATACAACAGTTTCTAATGGGAAAAATAAATAGTTCACATAGTTCACCCAGAAACAAAGTTGGCAAGGAGCTGCTATGGGATAGGGCTCTGGGAATGATTCAGAACTAGAGCAAGATCACAGATGTTTGGTCTCTGATAAGAAGAGGTCCCATTATAATTTGCCTGTGGTGACCTTTTAAATAATGTCAAATCCCAAAGAACTAACACCATCTGGATGGTTGCTGGCTCTAAGGCATGGCATAGAAAGCAGACCTGGATTATCTTAAACAGTGACAAACTGATCTTAATTTGTAACTCACTGTTTGCTGGCTCCCTGATTTAGACCCATTACCCTGTCTATGCAGTTTCTATTTTCCTGAGAAATAATAAACATTGGCCTTTGCAGTTACTCTCATCACAGGCCAACTTGCAGAAAGCACAAGGAGAATGAGCCTCTGCCCATTTCCTAGTCCCAAATTACTTCTAGAGAAAGAATCATGTCTACAGAATAGGGCACATGGTATATTACGGGTAATTGCGTGATTAATTTTCTACAACTAATTCTCACAAAATTATTGGGAGAAAGAATGGGTAGGCTATGTATCTGGGGACCCATTCAAGCATGCAGTTTTAAAAGAACCCTTTTAGATATAATAAATTCTAGCCCACAGTACCAAGCTCTCCTCAAATCCCCTTGAGGCATTCAACAAAGGCAGAACTAGCTATATGATATGTGGGTCACCATTCATTACCATTTACTTCTATTCTTTTGGTTTCTCTCATTATGACATTTTTCATAAAGTTGTGTGTTCAATGACCAGGAGAGATATATTTGACACATAATCTTTACTAAAATTTCAACCCTCATTAGATAAATTCTTATGTTCTTGACATGCCTTATTACTTCCTTAATCAACAACATAAAGAAACAAAAAACTCCAAGACATCCAAGTTCTTCCTGCTTTTCCTCCTATCTTGTCTATTTCCCTACAAATTCTTAAAGACCTAAATTCCTTTCTCTTTTACACATTAGCAACTATTTTATACTTAACTCATCAAAATATCTTTTTCTTCTATAACTAATCAGCTTCTATAACTAAGATCAGCTCAAGAATATTCATATTTATGAATTGTTTAATATTTCATTTCAAATTAAATTAGCTCTGCAAGCATTAGTAATTATTGTTTTCATTCTTATGTTCTTTTTTTTTTTTTGCAGTACCAGGGATTGAACCCGGGGGTGTTCTACCTCTGCGCTACACCCCCGGCCCTAATTTTTATACTTTATTTTGAAACTGGGTCTCACGAAGTTGCAGAGGGCCTAAGTAGAGAGAGAGAGAGAGAGAGAGAGACAGGGAGAGAGAGAGAGAGCCGAGGCTGGCCGCGAACCCGGATCCTCTGGTCTCCGCCTCCCAAAGTACTGGGATTACAAGCGTGCGCCACCACGCCCAGCCATTCTTATGTTCTTAAGCACACATGCCCCCTCACACACAATGGGGTAAAAAGTGTATAATGTATTAATGTAAACTTTTAGTGTGTGTGGTGCTGGGATTGAACGCAGGGCCTTGTGTATACCAGGTGAACACTACCACTGAGCTACATCCCCAGCTCCATTAATGTAAACTTCTTCAGTTATCTACCCTATAATTGAATTATACTACTTCATTAAGGCACAGTGGCTTCTAATCTTCTGGAATATATACAATTTGGAAACAGAATCTAGGAAGAAATAGTCTCACTATGATTTGCCTATTTTATCTAAGGTTGGAAGTGATGGACTTAGTACTTGGGCTCGCCTTGTTGACTTTAACCCTTTTACTCATTTCCCTTTCAAGGCCTAAATGTAAAAATATCCTTGTTCTCTGGCCAGATTGATTCTCAAAGAGTTTATTCCACCAACAAGCATTTAATGAAGACGCTGCCTGTATATCAGAGGCAATATGATATATTTGGGATGTAGACATAATTCTTTTTCTACAGAGCCACTATCTAGTGGGGAGAAAACTGAGAACAATACTAACTACAACAATAGATACAAACACGATGTTTTTCTAATGCATGATAGAGATACAGGAAGGAGTTAAATGTGTCTAGGCTTGCATCTCAACTCTGCTACTTAAAATCCAACCAATGAAATATTATAACATCTATAGATAAGTATCCTTATCTAATGCATGGCATTTCTAATCCATGACTAATAAATCTGTCATCAAGAGTAATGGCAGGTTTTGAAAATTGCTTGCAATGCTATAGGTCCACAAAACAAGTACAAACTGTGATAAGCATCAAGAAAAGAAGCCCAGGAAAGAGTACATAGTTCTTCCAGAAGTTGATCAGGAGAAAGGGATCTAAGAGGAGCTGACTCATAACCATAGGCAAACTGAACCCGAAATCTATGTATGTTAAATTCAAGATTCAAAATTTATAAATTCAAGATTTATACCTGAAGTTACTGTACAAGATTTTGATAAGAAAAGTGGCTGATGAAATTGGCATTTTAAGAAAAAATTACTTGGGTCACTGTGGAGAACATGAATTGGAGCTGAGTGATAATTGCAAAGAGGAAGGATAATTGGGGTGTTATTGAACAGTTCAAAGAAGCAGTTTCATGAAACTTAGTTGAGTGGCAGTGCACATGAACAGAACAAGAATTGGATGTAAATTGGCTGTTTTAGAAAAGTGTCAGGGCTTGACTCTGCATAAGCTACCTGTATTGTGTCACATTCAGTCACCAACAAAATTAAACTTGAGGATGAGCAGATTTTAGAAGGCGATGATACTCCAAGTGGGAGAGAAATAAAACTAGTTCAAGTACTGAGTTTCTATGAAGAAATGGCACCAATATTCCTTTGTAGTGTGTGCAGCTAGATTCATAACTTCATGACTGGGTTGCATATAAAGCTAGATTGCTTTGAGAGTAGTGCAAAGTGTAAGTTTTATCTACTTGTTGAAATTTGCATTATGTTTCCTATAATCTGAGAAATTTGCCATAACTTCTTTTTTGTGGGTATGTATTATGTCTTTTTTCTCAGTGCAGGCACACATATAGAGTGTGTGTTACACATTTATGAAAAATGAAGGTTGAAAACACAATGACTGTGTCTTTCTTAGTTAATGTCAATGATAAGCAATTAAACCAGCAACTCATCCCTAACAAATGACTTTTTGCCTCATATTCTTCTTATCCCTTATCTAACAAAGTATGATGCATTTTGTCAGGTTCTACTTACAGAAACAAAATAATGAATCATCTTTAATATGATTATATCATGTGTTGGCAATGACAATAACATTTTACATAATCTTAGTATTATAACATTTAAAAAATACCAAATCATTTGTATTGTACATCATTCCATGACATAATTTATTAAAAACAGACAAAGTTTGGGTAAATTATCAGTATTAAATTTATAATACCAAGTTTACGGACAATTAAAATATAATTGCATTTCACAGTTGACTAAGATCAGAAGACAAAAATCAATGAGAGCTAATATCAAGCCATGTTAGGCTGAAAAATCACCCCCAAAGATGCTGATACCCTCATGTGTTGCTTAATGATGGGCATTCTGAGAAATGTGTCATTAGGTGATTTCATCATTTTTCTGAACAGCATAGAGTGTATGTGCACAAACCTACATAGTATAGATCAATCATTCAACATGGCCTCTTGATGCAATCAATAAATCCAGTAAACACAAGATGTATGAGGCTATTCCTAGCATAACATGTCATAGTGTCTTAGAATAAACTTTGTTTTATATATAAATAGAAGGAGTAGATTGTAAATTAATGACAAAGTTAAGCGTATGATGGTTTAGATCTGGAATGTCTCCCAATGGCTCATGTGTTGAAAGCTTTGTCCACAATGCAGTAATGAGTTGGAGCTTTTGAGAGGTGATTGGATCATGGGGACTCTGACCCTATCATTAGATTAATCTGTTGGTACTTTATAACTTTGTGGGATGTTGGGAGATGTTGGAAATTTTATGAGGCGAGGCCTAGTTATAGGATGAAAGTCACTGGAGTCCTATTCTTGAAGGGTATATAATGTCCCCAACCCATTCCTCTCTCTTTCTCTCTTCAGACTTCGTCCACAATGCACTTCTGCAATGATGTACTGCCTTGTTCCAGGCCTAAAAGCAACTGGGTCAAGAAACTATGGACTGAAACCTCTGAGACTCTGAGAAAAAATACATTTTTCTTTCAAGTTGATTTTCTCAGGTATTTTAGCACAGTGACACAAATTTGACTAACACATAGCATAAATATATAGAGCAGAGGCAATTCTTTTTATGCAGTACATATACTGTACATAATCATATTGCTAGACATTTATATACCTGGCAGTGTAGTAGGTTTGTTAACAACAGTATCACCACAAACATGTGAGTAAAACATTATGAGGTCTATGACATCACTAGGTGATCAGAATTTTTTCAGCTCCTTTATAATCTTATGTGATCATGGTCTTAGATGTACTTTATCATTGACTGAAATATCTGTGTGTTCAGGGCATGATCATATTCGAATCCCCACAAGTTGTAAAGTAATTATGTTACTTTATGTAGTATAAGAAAATTTTGCAGATACAATTAAGTGAGGGATTTTTAGATGAGATTACCCTGTGTTGTCAGGGTATATCTAGTGCAATCAGTAATGTACTTACAAGTGGGAGGGAGAAATATTTGACTAAAAAAAAGTGATATGAAGACAGCAGCCGAGATGGGAATAAAATGGTTCTGGTGGACTCTAAAGTTGGGAGAGGCAGGAAAAACCCTTCCCTGTATTCTCTGAAAGAAATTATTCCTGAAGCTTCTTGATTTTAGCCAAAAATAAATAAATAAATAAAGATTTATTCCAGACTTCTGACATCTAGAAATGTAAGAAAACTAATCTGGGTTGTTTTAAGCCACTGTTTGTGGTGATTTGTTATAACAGTAGTAGGAAAATACTTTACATGTTGATGCTTAGAAGTGGGGTATTGAACTTACAAATACCCATAATTGTGGAAGTGGGGTTGGAATTGGGTAATGAGGAGAGAATGAAAGAATTATGAGTTCATAGTAAAAAATATAGTCTTGAAGAAATAATTAGTCCAGATAAAGGTGTTAATGGCTGGTAGTGAGAATTCAGAAAGTCATGAGGACCATGGTAAAGGCCTGTCATCATAGAAAATAATTATATTGTCATAAACAGGCTGATGATAGAAATATGATATTAAAAGAACTGTTCTTGTGATCTCGTAAAAATAAGAAACAAGTTACAAGAAATTGTAACAAAGAGTATTCTCATATACTGGAAGAAAACTTGGCAGAATTGTGTTTCACAGTTGTGTGGAAAACAGAACTTATAAATGATAAAGATGGATATTTAGATGAAGAGATTTCCAATAAAAGTATTGGAGGTACAGCCTGGTTCATTTTTGCTACTTATAGTAAAGTGTGGTATGAAATAGATTGAAGTCATAAGCTATTAAGCAAAAGGAAACTACTACTTGATGGCTGGGGGAATTCTCAGTCTGTCCAGATATGTAAAAGATGCTAAATGTAGACTCATTGTGAGGAAGTTGCTTGGCTCTGGAGATAAAGTGAAGGGAGTTGTTAACGTTTTGCTAGTGTCTCTGAAGGATACAAAGGTCAAATTATTCAGTCTTACAGAGAGCTTTTGAAGAGACTAGATATATGACTCATAGATTCCTTAATTCATTTCAGCAGAAAACATCCTCTGACTCCCAAAGATTCATGTCCTTCTCACATACAAAATACATTCAACTCATTGCAAGGTCTTGAACATTTTCAGCTTATTAAAGCATCGATTTAAATCCAAAATCTCACATAAGTCTCATCAGCTCAAAATTCTCAAACTTTGTCATTTAAAGCATCTAAATTAGGGATGGGTAAAGTTCAGTTAAAATCTAACTTATGGCACAATTTGTCTCTATCTCTGGAATTTTAGGGACCATTTTATAGTTCTTCAGATTTTGTTTTGTTATAAGCCACTAATTTTCCAGAAACTTCTTACAGCAGCAATTAGAAACCAATAAGCAAGTTTTAAAACTTTTTAAAATTTTTATTGGAAATATTTGCTGGTCTCACCAAACAATAAAAATATAGAACATCTTGGTTTCAATGGAAATTTGATCAAAATAAATTATCAACATTTTCTGGTTGATATTTTTCTGATAACAAAATGGAAAAATTTGCAGGTTAGTATTAAGTAAAGACATTTTTCTCTTACATATATATTTTCATCTTTGAATGAAAATTATGATATTCTTTTAACTCTAATGTCACCATATTCATTAAGGTCAAAAGCCTTTGACATGTCACTTAATTTCACTGAAGCTCAGATTGCTAATATATAAAGGAAGGACAGTAATAATACCTAATTTATGAGATGACTATAGGAGCAAGTGACATCATTTTGAAATTCTAAAATAGTAATGTTAATCACATTACTTTCATCCTTTTTTACTTCACTATTCCATTATTTTACTATTTGTTTAAATCTTTGTTGACAAGTAAGGAAAAAAGAAAAAATATTTTATTTTACATGGAGTTTACTTCTTAAAGATAATGCATATAGCTACTATATTTTGTCATCTAAATTGTTTCAAATTATAATAAATGAAAAACCTAAAAATGGCTTCTTTATTTCTGTATGTGATTGATAGCAATTAAAGATAAATTTTTATGTATTTCTTATTTTAAGAAAATCTAGTTTATGACATCCCATACCTACAGAACAGATAGGGAATTATTATTTATTTAAAAAAAGGAAGCACATAAGAGCTTATTTAAAATGTATAATAAGAATAATTATGCATCAAAGTATAAAGTGACTACAATATGATATTTTAAATAGCTTGGCTTGGATGATGAATCTTTCACTGGAAAAAATTAATTTTATTTCCACATATGTACAGTTTATTTAATATACATCTAAGCATTTTCTGTCTATAATATATTTTTAAATAGCTAGGCTTGGATGATGAGGCATTCTCTGGGAAAAAACTGATATTCTTTCCATGTATGTACATTTTCTTTAACTTAGAAGAAAGTCCCATCATGTATACAGGGCTATATTTAGCTTGTAATGAATATTCATGAGAATGTATGTTATTAATAATCTCAGCTCTTTGCGTTATACTTCTGAATTTTTCTTATATATAGCATTAAAAATTTGAGCACTCTTTCTGTTTATTTTCTACCTTGTATTAGAGAAAACATATTTTAAAATAAAAATTTGGCTATCAATTTAGTTTCAATTTAAAAAACAAATATATTAAGCAAGATAATACATGGAATGTAGCTTGTTAAATTCCAATGGCACCTTCCCAAATACTCAGTAGGCATACAAACAATAGAAATGGTTGTAGTAAAATAAAATACATATCTAAATTATATTTTATGTTATTGTTATTAAAGCTATCAATTCAGGAAGGGTCAAAATGTTATATGTATTTCTTCACATAGGTGAAAGTAAGACTGTCTAAAAAACATACCTTTAAAAAGGTTGTAGATTCAGCCACAAAAAGCCAAATTTTTAAGTTTTCTTGCTTTATCTGCTATTTTAATTTAGCTTAATATATATGGTTAATTTTTTAAACCACATATTTTAAAAACTCAAAGTATTCAGGTACTACAATGTATACAAAGCTATGAAAATTGCATTATGTTCTTCTTACATTTTCTTTCTTAAATAGCCTTTGTCTTCCTCCCTCCCACTTTTTATTATATGTTTTACACAAATACACACACACACACACACACACACACACACATAGTCTTTCCTTATGTTTTATTTTGCTTTCCATGTTTCAAGTACCCATTGTCATCTAAAGTTCAAAATCTTAAACAGAAAATTTAAAAAACAAACAGAACACATTCACACAAAAATATTACAGTACATTTTTATTATTGTTTGGTTTACTCTTCATTAGCATTATTAATCTCTTTGTACGTCTGATTTATAAATTAAATTTTATCCTAAGTATGCATATATGGAAAAAATGATAAAATGTGTAGGGTCCAGTACTATCTGCATATTCAGGCATCCAGTGTGGTTCTTGGTCTGTATCTTCCATAGATAAGAGGAGACTACTGTGTAATATAATCAAAGTATAAAATCCATTTGAATATTAAACTTAAGATGGTACTGAAATTTATTAATATCAGAATAAAACTAGAAGCAGAAGCAGAAATCAACAGAATAATGTTATAACACATATCTGCCTAACTTTATTTTATAATATTGTTACTTAAAAATTAATTTATAGCCCTGTCTGATAATGGTGCATGCCTGTAATTCCTGTACTTAGGAGCCTGAGACAGGAGGATTGCAGGTTTGCACCCAGCCTCATCAATTTAGTGAGACTGTCCTCAACTTAGTGAGACCTTGTTTCAAAAAATAAAAAATAAAGTAGGACTGGGGGTATATCTCACAGGTAGAATGCCACTGGGTTCAATCCCCAATACCACAAAATAATAATAATAATATATATATATATATATCTTTATTCTTTAAAATATATATATAATTTCATTTTCGTTATTTAATATTCTTTTATTGGTGCATTATAGTCTCACATCATAATGTAAATCATATTGACAGTGACATACATGCATACAGCACTTGGTGGGCTCCCCCACCTCCCCATTTCCCTCCTTCCCAATACAGAGTACTGAGATTGACGTTGGTATATTCACATATGTACACATACTTGATAGTAGTATTTCCATTAATGAGCCTCAGGCATCACCCCATCCCCTTGCCTTAGACCACCTCCCTGGCTCCACTGAGGTTTTTCCTCCATTATTTGGAGTCCCTCTGGTATCCCAATTACTCCCTAGCTGTGCATATTAGAGAAAACATATGACCCTTCACTTTCTGTGACTGGCTAATCTCACTTAACATAATGTTCTCAAGGTCCTTCCATTTTCTTGCAAATGAGATAATTTTGTTCTTTATTGCTGAGTAGAATTCCATTATGTTTATTTCCCATAATTTTGTCATCCATTCGTCTGTTGATAGACACCTAGGTTGGTTCCATATTTTGGCTATTGTGAATTGTGCTGCTATGAACATGGGTATGCATATATTTATATATTCTGTAGTTCTCTGATTTTGGCCCCTTTGGAAGGATGCCCAGGACATAAGGTGGATCCATTCCCAGTTTTCTGAGAAATCTCCACATTGATCTCCATAATGGCTTAACTAATTTGCAATCCCACCAACAGTGTAGAAGAGTTCCTATTTCCCCACATCCTCACCAACATTTATTGTTTTTTGACTTCTTCATGATTGCCATTCTGATTGGGGTTAAATGGAATTTCAGTGTAGTTTAGTATTGCATCTTCCTGATTGCTAATGATGTTGAACATTTTTTCATGTATCTATTGGCCATTTGTATCTCTTCTTTTGTGAAGTGTTTATTCAATTCAGTTGCCCATTTCTTGATTGGGTTATTTGTTTTTTTAGTGTAAAGTCTTTTAAGTTCTATGTTATTCTAGATATTAGTCCTCTGTCAGAGGGATAGCTGGCAAAGATCTTCTCCCATTCCATAGGCTTTCTCTATAGACTCTTGTTGGTTTCCTTTGATATGCAGAAACTTTTTAGTTTAATTCCATCTCACCTATTGATTCTTGTTTTAATTTCCTGAACTTTGGGAGTCTTGTTGAAGTTTCTACCTGTGCCTATATGTTGGAGTGTTGGACCTTGCCCTTCTCTAGTAGCTTCATAGTCTCTTCTCTAACTTTCAGATCTTTGATCCATCTCGAGTTGACTCCTGTGCAGGGTGAGAAGTAAGGATTTAGCTCCATTTTTCTACAAATGGATAACCAGTTTTCCCAATACCATTTGTTGAGAAGGCTATCTTTTCTCCAATGTATGTATCTGGCAACTTTGTCTAAAATCAATTGGTTATAAGTGTGTGGATTTGTTTCTGTATCTTCTATTCTGTTTCATTGGTCTACGTGTCTGGTTTTTTGCCAATCTCATGATGTTTTTATTGCTATAGCTCTGTAGTATAATTTGAAGTCAGGAATTATGATGCTTCCTGCATGGTTCTTATTGCTGAGAATTGCTTTGGATATTCTGGGTCTTTGTTTCTCCATATCAAATTTATGACTGATTTTTCTAGGTTTTTTGAAGAATGACATTGGTACTTTGATAGGGATTGCATTGACTCTGTAGATCACTATTGATAGAATGGCCATTTTGATATTTATTCTGCCTATTCAAGACCAAGGGAGATCTTTCCATCTTCTAAGATCTTCTTCAATTTCTTTCTTTAGTGTTTTATAATTTTCATTGTAGAGGTCTTTTACCTCCTTGGTTGGGTTTATTCCTAGGTATTTTATTGGTTTTGAGGTTATTGTGAATGGAATTGTTTTCTGGATTTCTTTCTCAGTGGATTCAGTGGTTGCATATAGAAAAGCAACTAATTTTTTTTAGTTTGATTTTGTATCCCACTACTTTGCTGAATTTGTTAAGCAGCTCTAGTAGTCTTTTGGTTTAGTGTTTTGGGTCTTCTAAATATTAGGATCATATCATCTGCAAATAAAGATAATTTTAATTCTTCTTTTCCTATTCGAATTACTTTGTTAGCCTTCTCTTGACTTACTGCTCTAGCAAATGTCTCGAGGAAATATTGAAAAGGAGTAGTGATGGTGGGCATTCTTGTCTTGTTCCTGATTTTAAAGGGAATTCCTGCAGTTTTTCCCTGTTTAATATGATGTTGGCTTTGGATGTATTGTACATTGCCTTAATTATGTTGAGGTACGATCCTTCTATTCTGATTTTCTAGTGTTTTTAACATGAATGGGTATTGGATATTGTTGAATGCTTTTTCAGTGTCTATTGAGATGATCAAATGATTTTTATTCTTAGTTCTATTTATGTGGTGAATAACATGTAGTGATTTGCATATGTTGAACCAGCCTTGCTTTCCTGGGATGAAACCAACATCATCATGGTGCATAATTTTCTTGATGTGGTTTTGAATGAATATGGCTAGTATTTTGTTTAGAATTTTTGCCTCTATTTTCATTATTGATATTGGTCTGTAATTTTATTTTCTTGAGGTATCTATTTGGTTTTGGTATTAATGTGATACAGGCCTCATAGAAGGACTTTGGAAGACTCCCATCTCTTTCGATGTCACGGAACAACTTGTAAAGTATTGTGTTTAGCTTTCCTGTAACAGTTTTGTAGAATTCAGCTGGAAATCCATCTGGACTTGGCAGTCTTTGTATTTCTGTTTCTATCTCTTTGCTTGCTATTGGTCAGTTTGGGTTTTCTATATTCTCTTGGTTCAACTTAGGTAGGTTATATGTGTCTAGAAATCTGTCGATTTCTTCCATGTTTTCCAGTTTATTGGAATATAAATTTTCAAAATAGTTTCTGATGATCCTCTGAATTTCCCCATTGTCTGTGGTGATGTCTCCTTTTCCATTTCTGATTTTAATAATTTGGGCTAATTCTTTCTTTTGGTTAGATTGGCTAGGGGTTTGTCAATATTGTTAATCTTTTCAAAGAACCAGCTTCTTGTTTTGTTGATCCTTTATATTGTTTTTTTATTCCCTATTTCATTGATTTCTGCTCTGATTTTAATAATCTCCTGCCTTCTACTGACTTTGGGATTAGATTGTTCCTGTTTTTCTAGGTCCTTGAGTTGTGTCATTACATTGATTATTTGGTGACTTTCTGTTTTTCTTATGTGCACACTCAGTGCTATAAATTTTCCTCTTAACATAGCCTTCAAAGTGTCCCACAGATTTTGATACATCGTGTCTCTATTTTTCTTTAATTCCAGAATTTTTTATTTCTCCCCTTATTTCTTCTCTGATCCAGTCCTCATTCAAGAGTGTATAATTCAGTCTTCATGTATTTATGTAATTTCTTTTGGTCTTCCTGTTGTTGATTTCTACTTTCATTCCACTATGGCCCAGGATGTGGTCTATTTTGGAGAAGGTTCCATGGGCAGCTGAGAAGAATGTTTATTCAGCTGTTGCTGGTTGAAATATTTTGTATATGTTTATTAGGTTCATTTGGTTTATAGTGTTCTTTAGGTCTGAAGAATCTTTACTCATCTTTTGTCTGGAATATCAATCTAGTGGCATGAGTGGTGTGTTGAAGTCTCCCAACATTATTGTATTTGGGTCTATTTGAAACTTGATGTCCCAAAGAGTTTGTTTTACAAAAGTGGGTACACCTATATTTGGGGCATAAATGTTTACTATCATTATATCTTCTTGTTGGATTGTTCATTTTATTAATAAGAAGTGACCCACTTTGTCTCTTCTGATGTGTGTTACCTTAAAGTCTATTTTGTCGGATATGAGTGTTGCTACCCTAGCTTGCTTGTTTCAGTCTCCATTTGCATGGTATACCTATTTCCATCCTTTCACCTTTAGCATATGGATATCTTTGGCTGTAAAGTGAGTTTTGTGCAAGCGACATATAGTTGGATTATGTTTTTTTATCCACATTGTCAATCTATGTATTTTAATTGAGGAATGAAGACCTTTGACATTCAGTGTTATTATTGATATATGATTTTTGTCTCCTGACATTTTGATTTCTATTTTCTGTTTGATGTAGTGTTATTTATCCTTTATTTAGTTGCCACCTGGTGGTGTTCACCTCTTCTCTGGTTCTGGAATTTGCTTCCTTTTTCTTCTTTGTGTTTCATTTCTTTAAGTATTTTCTATAGTGCTGGCTTGGTAGTCATGAATTCTTTAAGTTTCTGCTTGTCTTGGAATGTTTTTATTTCTCCATCAATTTTGCATGATATATTTTCTGGATATAGCTGTCTTGGTTGGAAGTTGTTTTCTTCCAGGGTATAGAGTACATCATACCAGTCCCTCCTGGCATTCATGACTTGGGTTGAGAAGTCTGGAGTGATTTTTATTGTTTTGCCCCTTAATGTCACCCATTCTTTTGTTCTCACTGATTTTAAGTTTCTTTCCTTGGCCTCTATGTTAGTCATTTTTATTATCTCATGGTGTGGGGAGTTCCTTCTTTGATCTTGTCTTAATGGTGTTCTAAATGTCTTCTGTATGTAGATGCCCAAGTCTTTTTCTATGTTTGGAAAATACTCTGAAAATGTTTCTCTGAAGTGGTTTATGATGCCTTTGGTTTGTGCTTCTAGACCTTCAATGCCTTTTATTTGTAAGTTAGGCTGTTTTGTATTGTTCCATATTTCTTGGATGTTCAGGTTGTGTTGTTGTAATGTCTTCTGTATGTTGTTGACTGTGTTTTCAGTTTTGAATGAACTGTCTTCCAAGAGTGATTCCCTGTTTTCCATGTGGTCTAGCCTGCCAGAGTTGGTTTCTATCGCAGTTTGAATTTATTTATTGTCTCCTTCATTTCTCTCAAATCCTCTTTTTGGTTTTTTCTTAGGGCCTCAATTTTGTCCTTCATTTTCTGTACACTTTCTTTGAGGCCTTTCATCATATTTAAGATCAAAATTTGGAATTCTCCTTCTTTCATTTCCTGCAGATCAGTATTGGTGATCTCCCTTATTGTTGAGTTGTGGGAGTTTATTGTTTCCTTGCTGCTCCTCATTCTCCTATTTTCAGAGTTCTCAGGTTTGCATTTCTGTTGTCTTGCCATCTTCTTCCTCTTTGAGTGTGATTCCTGTGTCTACTTGTTTTCCCTTTATAATAAGGACTATGCTGTGGTATATATTTGCCTCTACAATCTGACTCATATAATCAAACTTTTGAGTTTGTCCACCAGAGACTCTTTAACTAGATATACTAGTGCAGGCAAACAGGAGTCTCTGATTGGCTGCAGGCCATCATGCTTTCCAGGCCCAAACTGCAGGGACAGAGACTATCATGTTCTGTTCAGAACCTACAGCCTGCTGGTTGGGATTTAGTGCCCCACAGACACCACCACTGCTCTTCTGGTTGTAAGTCTGTGATACTGCAAAGCGCAGACTTCTGGCCTCTGTGGCCACTGGGTTTAGGCTCAGCAAGGACAGCAACTGCTATTTTCTAAGCTTGTGGCCCAGCTCGCTGAGATTTGATGGTCCCTGAGACACCCCACCCCCGATCTGCTTGTCAGGATCATGTGGAGTACTATCAGTCACTAGCATGCATGCATGCCAGGCAAAAATTCTGCTGGCAGAGAGAGTATTGAGTTCTCAGCCTGTCTCTGTGACCAAGTGAACTACTGCCTGTCCCCTGGCCTCCCAGCCTCCAGGCATGGCCTGGCCAAGATGGTGCCAGAGAGAGATTGTACAGTTCTAAGCCTGGGGTTTAGGTGGCTCAATTACTTAGCCCCAGGGACACAACTGCTGCTCTGGGTGGCCATGATCACGTGAGCCCTTGTTGGCCTCTGGTGTGGGTACCTGTAGCACCCAAACATGGACAGGTGCAAGCTTATTGCTTTCTGAGCCTGCAACTTGGTAGGCTGAGTTATTTTCCCCCACAGACACCATGGCTGAGTGTCCTGTGGTGATCCCTGGAGACCCTACAAGGGCTTGGCAAACTTCAGATTGTTGGTCCCTCCTGCCAGAATGTCTCTAGGGGCTGTCTGATAATTCATGTTTCTGCTGAGTCTGACAGTATCCCCCACCCTCACCTGCACAGGGTTGATTTGCAAAGTCTCAGATCCTGCAAGTCTATTCTTTGCCAAGCAAGTCCCTGTGGCCGTGCAGGGCAGTCTACCACTGGTACAGCTAGTTAACTTACAGTTTTCATGAGTGCTGCTCTTGGTTCCTGCAGGAAGAGATGGGTTCCAGTGCAGCCTCAGGGTCTTGCTGGGTCATCTGTGTAGCTAGGTCTTTGTCTAGCATGGAGAGAAATGCCGAATGCTTTTGATGATAGTATGTAGTCATTGGCTTCACAATAATCTATTGCTTCTTTGCTGGAGGTCTCTGGGAGCCACAGTGCAGGCAGCTGCCAGCCCCAGCACAGCCTAGCCAAAATGGTACTGCCCAGGAAGTGCCCTCCCACTCAGTGCCCTCCACCCAGGGGGTGGGATCGGCCACACCCCTCAGGCTCCAGGTACCAAATCAACCGAGAGCAGTCTCCCCCCACAGAACATGCCTCCTTTTTCCTGGGCCACAGCTCTTCCTCCCAACAGTCCAATTTATATATTCTTAAATTTGAAAATTAACTAAAAGCATTTTCTTGCAAACTATGAACTTGGGAGTCTTTCTTGTCATATTAATTATTTGTGATATCATCACAACTGCATTTTAAGTAATATTAACATTAAAACAATTCGTATATTTAGCCTTACTATGCCCTCATTTTTATTCATATTTATAGTAGAACATCTGGTTCGTTGACATTTTAAAGATGCCTGCACTGAAATAATAAATGTTATCTGACACTGTTTATAACTAAAATGAACAAACCTCATGATGTACAGAAATAAAACAAATTGATATTTACATTGTTAAAAAATCTAATTGTTATAAACATCATCCACTTTAAAAGATTTTTATGTGACAAGAGAATACTTTAAACCAATCACAGAATTTAAATGTAAACATGATCAATCATTAATGTATATACAAAAAAGTTACCTTAGAAGAAAATGTGTATTATAGGATGCAATAAGAATTTGACTCAATAAATAAAGGGTAATCATGTTGCTGGAAAAAAGAAAGGTTTAAATTCCATCTGAGTTAGCTTTTTGCCACTGTGTCCAAAGTACCTGATAAGGACAACTTAGAGGAGAAAAGGTTTATTTGGCTCATGGTTTCAGAGGTTCAGTCCATGAACCTCTAAAACCAGTTCAGAGGTTAGTTGACCCCAAGGCAGAAACATCATGGTGGCAGGGTGTAGTGGAGAATAGATGCTCAACCCAGGGCACTGGAAAGCAGGGAGAAAGAGAGAAAGAGAGCAAAGCAAGCAGCCAGGGACCTATAGTCTGCAAGGCTATGCCTTTAGTGACCCACCTCCTCTAGCCATGTTCTAAGGTTCCATGAACCTTACTGAATTGGGACCTGGGCTTCAACACATCAGCTTTTAGGGAGACACATTAAATCCAAACTATAATACTAGCCTTCTCCAAAAAGAAGCAATTTAAATACAACCAAAATCAATGTCATGAGAAGAGATCAAAGATGGCAAGTTAGAAGCACTCAGCACTTGCCTGCATCTCCATGAGCTAGAACCAAAACAACATTTGTGTAGCTGCCTGTTAAGGTGGGTGGTTGCAAGAAAGTGAGGGAGTTCAAAAGTAGAGTCAGTGACCAGATAAAGCCCAGAGACTTTGGATCTTAGACTAGTAAAAGAAACAGTGCCCTAGTAACAAGCAGTCAATAGCTCAGCAGAATGAAGGTTAGTACCCTCTTTGTGCAATATGGTAGGTGAAAAGGAGAAAGCCCCAACAAACTTTACAAGTACAGAATATAGAACCTAGAAAAGGTGCAGGCTAAACAAGATGAAGAACTAGGATCTGCATAATGAGCTGACACTGGAGAAGTTCCCTGAATTTCCCAGTGTGTTCTCAAGGTGCAAAAACCAGGAGCCAGCTCAAGAAGTGTCCTATTGTCTGAGTTATTGTCTGAGTTCACTGCTCTGGGGATGAGAAACCCCTGCTTTTTTCTATCTCCAAAACCAAGTGGTATTTTCTCTGTGCTGGCCTAGCAGGCAGCCACCTTGTGAGATGGTTTGGGCCCAGGGCAATGACTCCAACACAAGTTCACTGAAAATTCTACGTGTTGGGAAGCACTGACTGCAATTTGGAAAGATACAAAGACACTTCACCATGAAATCTAGAATTTGAAAGACCTGTAATCTGAGCAGGGTAAGATGAAAAGTCATGTGTTATTTCACATGGTGGCTAAGTGGTGGACTCTGGGGTCATGGGAGGTCATGGGGTAGAACATGCCACCCTCTCCCTGTACAGATCTTTATGGCCTCATGACCTCTCCCTATTCACAGGGACACTCACCTGAATATGCCCCATTCTCAGAGTCTGCAGCCCAGGGAGCTCCAGAGAGAATCTTGATTTAACAAGGTACAAATTCTGTGCTAGATAATAAGCACCCACAGTGCCTGTATTGGCCCTGTCCTTGAAGCATACAACCCAAAAGCTCTGGAGACAATCTTAGCTCAATGAGGTCCATATTCACCACTTGCTCATTACCAGGCTGCATCACAAGCATTGGCCTCACCTCTGGAGCCTACAACCCCAAAACCTAAGGAGAGAATTGTTGCTGAGTTTTGAATTGAATACTAGCTCATTCCAAGGAAAGGCAGAAGAGAAGAACTCCAATGAGCATTAGCCACAGATAACTCCCACTGGTCACCTGGCAAACATCATGAAGAAAAGAATTTGGGTGAAAAACTTCTGGACTTTACTCTGTTTTGTTTTCTATTTTTGTTTCTCCTCTTCTTAAATTATTTTTCTCGCTTCTCCATTTTGTAACTTTTGAAAATTTTCTGATTTTCTTTTTGTAAATATTCACTTTTATCTTCTTTCTTTTATTTATTATTTTATTCTTTTTTTCTATTGCTGCTGCTGCTGTTTTGTTGTCTTTTTTTTTCTTGCATTGGTACAGATCAAGGCTGGTACTTTCTATACATTTGGTAGGTACTCTGCCACTGAACTACACTCCCAGCATAGGTGAGACTGGATGCAAATAGCTCCAGTCATGACTTTCTTGAACCTTGGTGGATACTGCAAATTAATGAATAGAAGAGAAAAAAGCTGATGACACATCTCCAAGTGGGCACAGCAATCAGGTCTGATTTCCTCTTCCTGGATAGTCACACCCACAGTAATAGCAAAGAGAAATAATATAACTCTTGGTGACATTGCATCATGAAGGTCCTCAGCAACAGTTGCTCCTATACTTTTGTCAGATCACACATTGCTGACAAGACTAGATGTGAATGCCAAAAATAGGGAACCCTGATTCCAGCCCTCACCTCTTCACATGAAACACCGAAACTGCACTAATGTCTAAACAGAGGATATAAACTTTAGACCCTTCACCACAATTGGAACATCCAGTATCAGAATCACTTTCAAGTAACAGAGTCAAGATCAACAGTGCCCATGGAAACCCCCACCACCTAATAGGGTACAGCCCACATTCTAAGGTATCTACACCACACAAGACTGAATTCCATGGGGTCCACAATCTTGTAAGACCTCAGAGAAAGTGGATTCCCTCAGACCTCTATACAGTAGGTATTGTGTTAAAACTCACTAATCACAGCCAAAGAAGCCACAAACATATTACACTAATTCCAACTAACCTCAACACTACACAACAAACTGATATTCCAAGATATATTACCAAGAGAAGGCTAAATACCAAGAAGACCCTCTCATAAATGTGGAAGAGATAGCCATCCAACAGATGTATAAATTTCACAATAGAAACACAAGAAATATGAAAAAGCAATAAGATACCATCTAAAGTTTATAGAACTATAGTAACAGATTCCAAGGATATAGAAGTGGACTAAATGCCAGATAAATAATGATATTAAAAGTGTGAATGAATTCCAAGATAGTATGAATAAATAACTAAATGAATTAAGGAAGACAATGCAGGAGACAAATGAGAAACTGAGTAAAGGGACAGTTATTTTGAAAAGGAACCAACCAGAAATCTTGGAAATAAATAGTTTAACAAATCAAAATGAACAACTCAGGTGAAAGATACACCAACAGGCTGGATCAAGCAGAAGAAAGAATTCCAGAGTTTGATTAAAAGTCTGGTAAAATATTATATTCAGATAGTAATAAAGAAAAATAATAACAAATATATAAGATCTCTGTGACACCTTTAAAATGAAATATTCCTCAGCAACAAAGAACAAAATTATGGCATTTGCAAGAAAATGGATAGAGGTAAAGAATATTATGCTAAATGAGATCAGCCAGTTTTAGAAAGTCAAGATTCATATGGTTTTTCTCATATATGAAAGCTAGAAAGAAAATAGGAAATAAATGGGATTTCAGATAAATGGGGAGAAAGACTAGTAGAATAGTGGAAGGGGATGAGGAGAGAGATGTAGGGAGGGTAAAAAGGAAAACCTATTAAGGAAACAGATCAAATAATGCTATGTCCACACATGTAGGTATCACCAGCATGTGTCGGTGGGGAAGAGGGAGGAAGCAGAGTGGGATGTGGAAGGAAAGACATCAAGTTCTGTGTGCATGTTATGTTTGTACCACTTTGACCTCACTAAGATATTTAGAACATAAAATAGTCATAACCAGAAAGTAACTTCTGTGACATATTATACTTAAATTGCCCAAATTACAGAACAAAGAAAGAATATCTAAATCTATAAGAAAGAAGCACCAAGGTGCTTTAAGGCAAACCTCTTACACTAACAGCAGTATCTCAGAAGAAACTCTAAAGACCAGGAGGGAATGGAGCAATGTACTTAAATTTCTGAAAAAAAAAAACACCTGCTAACACAGATGGATATACTTAGCAAAGTTAGCCTTCAGAATCAAAGGAGAAATAAAGAACTTCCAAGATAAGCATAAACTGAGGGAGCTCATCACTACTAGAACAGAATTGCAAAAGAACGTGAGGTAACCCTACACCAGAAGAAAGGTAATCACAAGAAGACCATATGAAAGAATAAATCCCACTGGAAAAATGATTTTAAAAATGAGAAACAAAAATACTTCAAACATTACCAATATAGTAAATTATGAAATTTCTAAGATGACTAAGAGAGGAATACATGAATATTCAAAACAACCAAAAAACAAAAAACAATAAAACAAGACAACACGAATAAATAAATACCTTCACCAATAAATCTGAATGTTAATAATCTTACTTATCTAATTCAAAGATGCAGACTGCCTGAAAGGATTAAAACAAAACCTAAAAATACACTCCTACAAGAAACTAACCTCACCTGCAAAGACAGTCTTAAAGTAAAAGAATGGAGAATAATATTCCAAGCAAATATAATCTGAAAGCAAGCAGAAATTGCTATACTTATATATGACAAAATTGGGCTAGAAGAGAACAAAATTAGAAGAAGTCCTTTATATTGATCAAGGGAATAATTCATCAGGAAAGTATAATGATCATAATTATATATGCACCAAACATCAGAGCACCCAATTTTATAAAACAAACACTACTGGGCATAAAGGGAGACATAGGTCCCTACACAGTAATAGTGGGTGACTTCAATGCTTTAATCTCACCAATAGCTATATTTTCCATACAAAAAACAACAAAGAAACATCAGAGCTGAATTAGACTAACATTCAAATGGATTTAACAGACATTTGCACAATATTCCATCCAATAGCTACAGAATACACATTCTTTTCATCGCACATAAAACTTTTTCTAAAATAGACTATGTATTAGGCCATAAAGCAAGTCTTAAACAATATGAAATAATTTTTCATGTGTCATCTGTTCACAATAGAAGAAAACTAGGAATCAACAAGAAAAGCTACAGAAATTATACAAATACATGGAGATTGAACAACATTACTGAAGAAATCAGAGGAATACTTTAATTTCTTGGATCATATCAGAACCTGTTTTATACAGTGAGAGCAGTACTAAGAGGAAAGTTTATAGCACTGAGCATCAACATAAATAGTGATCTCAAATAAATAAGCTAATGATGCACCCCAAGATATTATAACAAGGACAAATCAATCCCCATATCAGTAGAAGAAAAAAATAAAGATCAGAGCAGAAATAAGTAGAGACTTCACAAAATTTAAAGCATCAAAGACACAGAGAGTTGGTTCTTTGAAAAGATAAGCTAAATTGATAAGCCTTTAGCTAAAATAACTTAGAGACACTATTAAGAATCAAAAGAGCCGGGCGTGGTGGCGCACACTTGTAATCCCAGTACTTTGGGAGGCGGAGACCGGAGGATCCGGGTTCGCGGCCAGCCTCAGCACGCATGCGCGCACGATCTATATATCTATATATATCTATATCTATCTATCTATCTATCTATCTATATATATATATCTCCTCTCTCTCTCTCTCTCTCTCTCTCTCTCTCTCTACCTAGTGAGGCCCTCCGCAACTTCGTGAGACCCGTTTTCAAAAATAAAGCATAAAAAAAAATAGGGCCGGGGGTGTAGCGCGGAGGTAGAACGCCCCTGCATTCAATCCCCGGTACCGCAAAAAAAAAAAAAATCAAAAGATCATCAGGGAATATTTTTACAAACTTATGTCAATAAATTGGAAAATCTAGAAGAAATGAAGAAGTTTCTAACACATATGACTTCCTAATATTGAACTAAATGGATATAAAAAATTAAATTGATACATAGTAAGTAATGAGATTCAAAAGATAATAAAAAATCTCCCAACAAAGGAGAACCTAGAACCAGATAGATTTACTGCTGAATTTTATTGAATATTTGAGGAATTAACACCAAAGATCCTCAAACTATTCAATAACATGTAAAGGTAAGGAACCCCTTTTAAATTCATTCTACAAGTCCAATATTACCCTGCTATTAAAACCAAATAAGGACACATCAAAAAAAGAAACCTATAGACCAATATCCTGAAGAATATAGATGCAAAAATTCTCAAAAACTCATCTTCAAATTGAATTTAACCTTAAATTTAAAAAGTCATACCCCAGACAGGCATGGTGGCATATACCTTTAATCTCAACATTTGCGAGGCTGAGACAGGAGGACCACAGGTTTGAAGCCAGCCTCAGCAACTTAACGAGGCCCAGAGTAACTGAGTGAGACACTGTTTCAAAATAAAAAATAAAATAGGGCTGGGAGTGTAGCTAAGAGGTAGAATGCCCCTGGGTTCAATCTCCAGTACCAAACAACAACAACCACAAATAGTCATACCCCATAATCAAGTTGGTTTCATTCCAGGAAGGCAAGGATGGTTCAATATACACCAATCAATAAATGTAATAGTGAACATAAAAAGAATCAAGGACAAAAATCACATGATAATCTCAACAGATATAGAAAAGCCTTTGATAAAATTCAACATTTGTTCATGATGAAATCCCTAAATAAATTAGGTATAGAAGGATATTAGAGTCAGAAGTACATAGTTCTCAGTCACCCATAGTCCTTAACCACCACCAGCCTCCCTATAGGCAGAATGTTTGCTTTTAAATTATCACATAACCAACAGCATCTGACTTCTGTTAAGAAGAAAAAAAAGACCAGGTTTCCTGCACCTAGTTGTTTCCAATAGTTGTTTCACATTTAGATGAGTGAGGAGGTGGAGAGGGTCATAGTGTTAACTAGTGGAGTTCCCCATAGCATAGAAAAAATGGTCAGTAGCAGGGAGGAAATGTTTCTTCTTCCCAGAAGCTAGTGTTAACTAATCACTCAGACAAGAAATAAGGGTGAATACAGTCTATATTTTCCAAAAGGCTATAAAAGTTCATAAAGTGTTAATGTTTATCACAAAAAGATATATGAAAATGTTAATAAAGGAATATAAAAGTCCTAAATGCAGATAATTATTGGAATCCCCCATGTATGCTGGATCTTAAATTCCCAGGGACCCATTTTAAGAGTAATCAATAAAGAATGGAATACCTGATTTTTATGCAATCTCCTAGACTGAACTAAGGAAGGATGTGTATAGCTTATTAAAACGACTTAGATGAAGATTAATATTACACCCCAGTTAGGTCTAGCTTTTAATGAGTTGTGCATTTCCTCCCTTCTCTCTTGCCCTATTAAAAAGAGGCTCATATTGAATTTATTTATCTTAGTTTCTAGTTTTGAATTTTAATGTAATAATATGTGTTCTACCCCAGTCATTTTTCAAGACTAGATTTTAACTATAAACCAAATTCTTCATTTTTTCATCCATATTTTGAAATAGCACAGATTTTTTTTTAGCTCCTGATTCCAGCTTTCACTAAAGCAATGGCTAGAGATAGTTGAATTTTGGGGGGTCACCATTTATATAACTGTGTGTGAGGGGATACTGGGGATTGAACCCAGGGGCATTCTAGCTTTGAGCTACACCCCAGCCTTTTTTGTTTTGAAACACACTCTCACTAAATTTCTTGGTCTCAATAAGTTACTGAGGCTGGCAGCAAACCTGCAATCCTCCTGTCTCAGCCTCCCAAGTACTGGGATTACAGGTGTACACAACTATGCCGGGCTCCATCTATTTCATTTTGATTGAACCTATAGCATCAGATAGCCCCATCTTAAGCTTGTGTTACTCCCTAAAGGGCATCATCCCAATACTTCCTTGTCAATTCTTTTCAATGTATATACATTGTTTGATGACAAGTTTTGGGATGCCACAAAAAACATATAACTAAATAAAAATATATTCAGCAAAAATAAACTCTTCAAATTTTTATTGTAGAATCGGAAAAGGAGAGGGAATTAGAGAGGGGAAAAAGAGGATTGAAGAAGGAAACAGTTAAATAATATTATGCCCATCTATGAAGGTATTACTAGCAATCTCACTAACATGTAGGAAGGAAGGAGAAGAGGGAGGGAAATGAAATGCAGAGGGAAATATACCAAGTGATGTGTTTGTATGTTTGCATGTCTTTGAGCCTCAATATGATGTATAATTACAATGCACTAATAAAAGTATAAAAATCTAATTTTATTAATGTTAGATTTACATAAAGTTTAGTGAGATTCCTGTGTATATACGTGCATGGGGAAATCAATAATTGTAAACCAATGTGGAGAATGGGTGGAATTATCCTCCACTCAGATCTTTTTCTTCTGTACAAATACAGGCTTTATTATTATACTAATCCATCACTACTGAGAGTTCAGTTTACAGGCCAGCAGCACCACCTCGGAACTTTCTAGAAATTCAGAATATGGGACCCTATACCAGACCTATTGAATTAGCATTTATTTTAACAAGGTCCCCAGGTGGTTCAGATGCACATTAAAATTGAAGGAGCACTATATTCATCCATGAATAGTGGTTCAATGAGCATATGGAGCCTAAAGTACACCTGGATCAGAAAGAAATCTTTAGGGAATATAGAAATTATCATTTTTGCCTTTGTTCTTACAGTGGAGAATCCATTCCTGGAAAATTAGGTACAGATCTCCTTGATTCACTTAAAAAATAGGAGTTAAAGAAGGTCTGGAGAGGAATAAACTTTTTGAAGGGAAAGAAGGGCATCCACATGTGGAAAGACTCAGAGATCATTCAGCCTGCAAAAAGGCTAAATGAAAGATGTAACAATAGTGACCAAGGTTTATAAAATCATGAAAGGGATAGAGAGCATGTTCACTGACATTAGAGTTTAGGAACTGCCTACCCTGGAGAAATATGTCTGTCCTCTCGCCAACAAATGTAGATTGTCTCCTACTCAGACAGAAAGCCACCTGTTTGTAGTTAACAAGGGCTTACCTCCAAGCTAGGACCAATCAGGACTGAATGTCAACCAAGTGAGAGGAATATGAAGGCAGTGGAGGCCAAGACAGTGAGCTGGCTGGGTGTCAAGTTCTCCTATTCATTCCCATTGCCAGCCACCTTCCCTCTTCATCCTTCCAATACGGCTCTCGACAATGACTTTTGCTGCCTGCCAGTAGTGTGGGATTATTTAGCTGGACGTGGACACTATTTCTCTGCTCACTGGATGGTTATTCTCTTGATGTCTTTTGCTTATCTGATCTCTCACTGACAACTGCCCAGACTACCAAGCTTATCAGCCTCAGACATTCCTTCGGGTCACCTCAGCTCTGCTGGCTAGCGATCCAGGGTTATTAGTTAGAGGGCACCCCTTGGACCTAAAAGCACTGAGTTTATTTTAAAAATTGAAAGTATTTCTCCAGGTAATAGTAAATCCTACATGTGGTAGACTATATAATTATAAATAGGTTCAAGAAAGTTATATGTCTCTTATGTTAAAATCCATGGGAATACATAGAGAAAACTTGAATACTCCTGGTTAATATAATAGATGATCTTCCATAAAACATCCCATAAGTAGACAGAGACATAACCTTGGGAAGATGAAACAGGTTTCCATCCAATGTGACATCATTTTATCCTAATTTATAAATAAACAACATTATCTTAGTCTAATCTATTATATGGTTGATGAAATAGGGACAAAATAAAATAACTGCTAATATTTAGTATAGTTATTTTTCTCAATTGTTTTTAAAACCATGAGATATAATTTTCCATTTTCCATGTATTCAATATTTTAGCATTCTTTAATGATGTTTACTTTAATCAAATTCTTCTTTGTTTTTCGTTATATGGGAAGCAGATGGATTGACAAAAATGTACAGGAATCTGCAATATGATGTATTTATACAAGGACATTTATAGAATTGAATTCATGGGCAAGCAAAGAATATAGTTCAAAGAAGGATAAAATATAAAGAAAGAGAATGGGAAATAATGGAGACTAACATTTACTGGGTACCTATTAGGTACTAGGTACAGTATTCATTCTTTAAAATATAGCCAGATAATAAGACTTTTCCTATAATCCTGGAGTCTCTGGCAGACATCTTTATGACCAAGAAAAATATAGAATATGTGCCAGTACCTTTCTAGTTCTAAGTTGATTCCTCCATTAGCTATGCAGACCTGCAGAATGGTCCTTTCTGCCAGTATTAACCCATCACCTACCTCCAGCCTCTATACAAAGAAGACAAGAATAATAACATGTTGAGGACAATGAGTGAGGGTTTATTTGGAAAGAATGGTCAGCATTTGCTCCCTTCCATGGAGCAGGGACAGGGTGGGATCCCTTCTCTCAAGCCAAGTGAGGACTTCATGGAAACTTTTGGAGAACATGATATACATTCACTGAAGTATGATAGATAAAGTATCAGGTCACCGATTCACCAAACAAAACCATAAAGAAAGAGCGTGTATGACTCTTTCCCCAAGTTTTTCAGCCTAAGGTATGCTCAGCTGGTTGACAATTGGGAAGTTTAGTTTTAATATGATGCTGAACAAGATTTTGATACTAGGTAAAGTAGACTATCCACTTATCACCTGAACATCTGGAAAATCATTGAGCCCTGAAAGACATTCATGGAAAAGAAAAAGAAAAATAAAAAGAAAAAAGAATTTTCAGTTACTTTCTGTGATCTACTGAGCCTAATTCATTAAGTCACACACATTGCATCTCTGATTTTCAAAAATTATTTGAATCTTGTGTTCCTTTTAATAAATCACCTGTAAACTATCTTTTTGCTTAGTTCCTCACTATACACCCCCCAAATATAACTCTAGACAAATAATATTTACCACCATGTGCAAAGGTGCTTTGGCTATTTTTAAATTTTATTGTCTTGATTCTTAACTTGTTCTCCAGTACTTTCTGCCCATTTTACACAAGTCATCTCAGCTAACTATAGACTCTGCTTTAATCTCTGTCCAATATTGAATGCCTTGTTCATCAGTCATTGTAGAAGGGAAAAAAGGTGTAGGACATAGAACCACTGATAGTAAGAAGCTAATAGGTATGGTTGGAAAGAGGTACACATATACACACAGGTATATTTTTATTAAATTGCAAAGAAACATTTTATAACTATATAATACACGTAAAGAGTTTGGGGAGATCGGAGGAAAGTATTGCTCTTCTGACTAGAGCATGCATTCTCTTTCAACTCTTTAGTTTCCTTTCTCTCTCTCTCTCTCTCCTCCCCCCCTTCCCTATGGTTCTGTGTATGGAACCCAGGGCCTTGCACCTGCTAGAAAAGCATTCTACCACTGAGCTATATCTTCATCCCTCATACATTCTTAAAGGAGGCAAAAATTAATTCTCTTTTCATCAAATACACAGATAAAGATATAGTATATAAAAGTATATGGTCTGTGGTATTAAAATTCATTGTGAGAACCAGACCTGGTGACACATGCCTGTAATCCCAGTACTTGGGAGGGTGAAACAGGAGGATCACAGGTTCAAGGCTAGTCTCGGCAACTTAGTGAGGTCCTCTGCAACTTAGTGAGACCATGTTTTAAAATAAAAGTAAAATAGGGCTGGGGGTGTAGCTCAGAGGTAGAATCCCCCCAGGTTCAATCCCCAGTACCACAAAAGAAAGAAAGAAAGAATAGAAAGTAAAAGAAAAGAAAAAAGAAAAGAAAAACCACTGGGAGAATAATCAAGAAAAAATTTCACAAAAGTTTCTTGGGTGTTTGAGGGAGGTACAATAATATAAAAATGGATGAAAAACACTGGACTGAGCTGGGTGTGGTGATGCATGCCTGGAATCCCACTACTGGGGAGGCTGAGACAGGAGGATCACAGGTGAGAGGACAGCCTTAGCAATGTAGCAAAACTCTCAGCAACCTCGGTCAACATTCTCACCGTTATAATCCAAAACGACTGAACACACAATTTAGAGGAAGGAAGATTTATTTGCTCACAGTTTTTTGGAGATTCTGGGTTTAGCCCATGTGAAGCCAGGGTCTGAAGTTCAGGGCATGGTGGTAGGAAGCAGAGAGAGGGAGAACACACAGGCTCTGCTCCTCACATCAGAGTCATAAACCAGAGAGGGCAGGAGGAGGAGGAAGGATATATAATCCCCAAGGCAACACCCCAGGAACCCCTCCTTAGCAACCAAACCCTGCTCCCAACATTGATACCTTGTTTCCATGAGGGCTAGGGGGACATTCTAAATCCAAACCTAGTGAGAGCCTGTTGCAAAACAAAACATATAAAGGGCTGGGGGTGTAGCTTGGAGGTAGAATGTCCCTCAGTTCAATACCTAGTACCACAAACAAAGAAACACAGTAGAATGGAGCAACTGGTGAGGACAATCCAGATAATTATTTAGATTATTTTTAACTAACTGTAGACTTACCAAAAAATGTTGTAAAGCTAACATAGAGAGCATCTACTTATCCCGCACCCAATGTTTCCTAAAGCAACATCTTATATAACTATAGTATAATGATCAAAACCAGAAAATTAAGTTGATACAATAGCATTAATTAAAACCTTATTTTATTATTAAAACTTTTTTTCATTGGTACTGGGAATTGAACCCAGGGGCATTCTACCTCCAAGATATTACACCAGACATTATTTGTTTTTTTGTTTGTTTTGTTTTTATTTTTGTTTTCTTGAAACACATTCTTCCTAAGTTGTTGAGGGTCTGGCTAAGTTGTTGAGGCTGGCTTCCAACCTGCGATCCTCCTGTCTCAGTCTAAAAACCTCATTTTAATTCCACATGTGTCCTTTGTCTAGACTCCCACATAGCATTTAATTATTTCTCCTTAGCCTCCTTCTTAACTTGGTGTGAGTTTACACCCTAGGAAAGATCAGGCAATGTTGGGTAGAGGCTAGGGATTTGTTAAATGTCCTATAATACAAAGGACAGCTCCCCAAAACAAAGAATGACCCAGCACATAATGTCGATAGTGTCCTAGTTTAAAAACTCTGGAGTTGAAGACACAACATGCACACAAACTAAACTTGAAGGTGTGAAAGATGTGCAGCTATTTGAGAAAACAGTTTTGCAGGACAGGCATGCATCCCTGACACGTTGGGAGGGACACATCCACAAGCGATTATTTTGGAGATGTAGTTTAAAGTTACCTTGAGAATGGACTTGAGTGCAATGACTAACCAGTTTAAGCCTTATCTGCATAATTAATTAACATATAGTAGTAGCAGTAATAGTTGTTGTTTGGCCTTTCTTGGAGTGACTGACCACCATCCAACTTCTCTCCTGATTTGGGGCCTTCTGTTGCATGCAGTATCTCTGTGAGGCAGTGTATCTTCTCACACTGCAAAGGCTAAAAGGAAATATTCCTTTCTCATCTTGCACTAATGGTGCCCTGCAGCAGCAATAGCAATATCCTGGCTAGAATGTTCCTGCTAAAATACAGTTATTGTATTTCCAGGAAAGCCTTCCCAACTGACCTTTCCCACATGCATTTTTCAAATCTAGTTCTCCAGCCTCCCATTAAGTCTGTCATTACATTCAATTTTCATTGCTAGAGAACTAGGATTGGTTTCTGAGCTTGCAGTCAAGAGCCCTGACTAATACAGTGGGTCATGACCTAAGGTTTTTCTAGAAAAGGACTGATTCCATTGTAACTCCGCATTAGGATGTTCATTCTGACATCAATTTGTAATGCGATGGGGGGAAAAAATAGGACCAGAGGTAGTAAGAAGAAATATATTAGGGTAGTTTTGACAAGACATAATGAATTATGACCTTGAACCACAACAGGGGATGGAAGGGAGAAAAACACAATGTGGTTGTGAAGCTATAATTGATAAATTTCTGTGACTTGGTGATTGCCGGGGTGAGGGGAAAGGGTGAAATAAAGGAGATGGTTGATGCCTCTTGAGATCGTAGCATGAATAGAACAATGATTCTACTACAGGAGGAGAATGCTGTGAGCCAGATTCAGACATCTGGTAGTGTTACAGTACCAAAAATGAGAATTTGATCCTTTCAGAAAGCTGTATTTGAAGTACTAGTAAAACACTTCTTTATTTGAATATCATTTAATTTTGCTTGCTCTTCATGTAATTTTTATTTCTGGCCTATGAATATTACTGAGACTTACAATAATGCCTTTAAAAATAAAGATACAAAGTCTTTCTGGCTGATTATAACATCATAGCATTTAAAGTAATTACATCAAAAGTTGTAAATATATATGAAGACTGTTGACAACATAAAACAATTCCTAAGCAGCATTTCCATAGACTTTACAATATTAGGACTATGTTATAATAGTCCTAATAGTAGGTCATGGCATATCTCAGTATATTTCAGCATACTCATAAAATTTAAGGCAAGCTATGGTATTTAAAATTTAATAAAAACAGTATAAACAGGTTAAACAAATAATTTTTAAAATGGTTTTTAACCTTTTCCTTACCTTTCTTTTTAAAAATTCTACATTCATGTTTATTTATTATAAGATGCAAACTTAATTCCTTCAAGAAAAATCTCTTCTTTTTACTATACTCCTCTCATCACCACCCAATAGTGAGAACATTAATGCCCAGCAAAATAACGGGGACATAACTCAGTCAAAATAAAATATTTGCCCAAAAAGGAACCATTCACATTAGTAAATTCACTACCCTAGCAGGAAATCAAAACATCATCTGATTCAGGCAAAATCATTGTAATGAAGAATTATTTTATAGAAACTTCTGGGAAAATGTTCTTTTTTGAATTGCTGAGATTATCATTCCCAGGAGGTAAAAGTAGTTCCACAATTTGGAGCCAAGAAACATATTGTTCTGATTACATAAATATTAAATAATGGATCTCAATGTTTAATTCTCTCTGCCTTATTTAATAAAATGGACTATATTTATCAATTTTCTCCTGGAACTTTATGTTTTTAACTTTAATCACCCCAATCAAAGATCATGTCCGGGACCAAGAAATTCTCAATCTTCCACGGTATCTCAACTTCTACCTTCCGTAAATTTATACTTTCTATTTCTCTCCTGCCATCCGTAGACATTTCATGAGTACATTGAACTCATTGTTTTAAACTTAAGTCCATTAAAATAGGCAGAAATGACAAAAATATGATAGATTTTAATTCTTCCTTTCATCTGTTTCCTTCTTAGCTACCTTCTTAATCAAAAGCAATAGAAATGGGGCTTCTGTAATGTAATTAAAATTGAAAAAGTGACAGATACTCCTTTGTTTTAACAAAGTATCTACTGTCTGTATATATCAACTTGCATATCTAGAAAGTCAGTTATTTTGTACTACAAAAGTTACACTACTTCTGGCATGAAGTGGGTACTTTAGTCAGACGTGGTGGTGCACTCCTGTAATCCCAGTACTTGGGAGGCTGAGTCAGGAGGATCTCAAGTTCAAGGCCAACATCAGAAACTTAGCAAGGCCCTCAGCAACTTAGGGGACTGTGTTTCAAACTAAAAAAAAAAAAAGGCTGGGGTGTAGCCTAGATGTGGAATGCTCCTGGGTTCAATCCCCAATATAATTAACTAGCTAAATAAATAAATGTAATGGGTACCTTGTTAGGGTCTCCCAACATCCTTCAACATTAGGTTATCCCAACATCCCTGAGCATTTTTCTCCACTTTATTCCTTCCGCCACTGATAAGCAGATATGAACGAGGCCTAAGATGCACTAGGAGAAGTAGAAACATGGTGGGGAGTATAAATAAGAGAGATAAAAGGACCAAGAAACAATGTTTGAGAGTAGGCAAGGAAAAGGATCCAAAAGGAATGCTCTCTCTTGACCACAGAGGTATCAGCGGTATCAGCACAGTAGCTTCTGAGAGTCAAGGAGGAAGGCTGCCCTGTTTGTGAATTAGGCTACCGGACAGAGAACAGGTGATATCTCCACCACATTGTGAACCTTTCTGTGAGGCTTAGCATATTTAGAGTTTTTGATTGAAGAAAAGTGATATATTTTCTACGACCTCTTGCTTATAATGAAGCTATTTGTTATAGGCTCCATTTCATAAGAGTGTTGTGACTTGGAGGTGGCACTATCTGACATTATTATATGTGACAGAATATTTGGCTGCACTTCCATCAAATTATGCCATTGAACTTAATATGGTAAGACACTACTATCACAACTAAAATGCTATATAAGGTATAAAATGTGTACTTCATATTGCCATGTGTTTATTCATGAGACATTCATAATGTGCTGTCTGCTTGCCACCACACCCTCTCAGACGAAACTGAACTTGGACCCCAACCACAGAATAAGAACACTACTATAAAGATAGAGTCATATCTTATGTAAATTCACCAGCGGTGGTTTGCAAGAGAGAGCTCTAGGAAATGCCAGGGGAAGACAGGTTCTATAAAGGAGCACATAAGACCACATATATAGCAGAGTTTGGGTAGCAAGTTTTATCACTTCTAGAGGAAGAAAGTGAACCCATAGAAAGACTGGTAGAAAACTAATGCAGACATCAATTCACTTCTGACTGTCCTGAGGACTTATCCAGGCTGTTATGACAAAGTACCACAGACTGAGTGACTTATATACAATAGAACTTTATTTCTCCGTGTTCTGGAGGATGAAAGATTGTGATCAGGGTACCAGCAGGATAGGGTATTAGAACGAATTTATTTGTGGGCTGCAGACTGGCAACTTACTTTATCCTCATATGGTAGAAAGAGAGGAAGAGAACACTCTGGGGTGTTTTTTATATGGGACTCTGTCATAAGGGTTCCATTCTCATGACCAAATCAACTCCCAAAGGCTCCATCTTCTAGTACCATAACATTAGGGATTTAGGCTTCCATATATGAAATTGGAGGGTATGCAAACATTTAGTCCACAACAAAACCCTAAATCAAGAGTCTAGAGTTAGTATTAGGCCAGGGAGAGCAGCCTGTTTTGGATGTAATCATGTTCTAAAACATAAGATTTTTTGCATTTGACCTAGATAAGAAATTCAGGAAAGAACAAAGGGTTGTAGAATATGAAAGGCCCTGCTCTTCCAGTTGTGTAAAGAATGAAATCCTGGAACATATCACCCTTGGTGTACTTAGATGTCACTGAGATGAAAGTGGGAAATTTTGGAGAAGATTCTAATTTTTCGATCACCCAAGTAATAATAATTAACACATTTCTTTTTCTGTATTTTAGATGAATGATCACAGACAGGAGTAACATGCAATCCAGTATGTTAAAATTATAACCAGGAGCTAACAGTCCAACTCAAGGAATATGATTTATTCAAAATTTTCTTTTAGTTCTCAGTAACAATGAAATTAATTTAGACCACAAAGTTGAAAACCAAAGAGATCCAGAGTTACAAAACACTAAGTAGTACTGCCTCATCTTATTTCTGAAATGAATTGGGTAGTCATGTCATAGACAATATGCCCCTCAAGGAGTTGCTTATTAGTCCTGGGGAATATTCATAAGTCTTGTGATTGTTCATGAAAAACACCACTCAAGCCATTGCCAGCCAAGTTCCCACATATAAAATGTTGCTGCTTCAAGCTTTTCTCACTGAAGACCCAGAATATGTTAGCCTAGGTCAAAATCAGTGAGATGTTTGACCATCCATACCTGGTTTCAATAAATGGCCAAGAGTATTACTGAAACCCCACAGTGTCCTCAGTGCTGAAACCCTATAGTGTCTTTAGGACTCTCATATAAGTAGCACAGAAATCGCAATGAGGGAAGCAATCACATCAGGTTTTTTTTATTGCCTCATGTTGATTATTGTGAGCTTTATAAACTTTCCCAAAATGCACCAGAAACTGACTATCATTGAGATCTCTGTAGAAGACCTTGGTTAGATACTCAGACTATTTTATGTTGTCCAGCATGCAGAGAGAATATTTCCCAGTCTCTCTTCTTGAAGTTAACATGGAGACCCATGTGATAACTTTTGACCACTGAAACATGAATGGAAGTGATATTTGCTTCTTGCCATCTTGTACACTAAAATCTCCCAGATATATTCCACTAGCTCTCTCCTGCCTCTTCACCCTGAGGATAAGTGCAAAAGACTCACACATGACAGAGTTGCATGATTAAAAAAAAAAGTCAGAATCCCTTGGAGGAAAACATTGCTCAGGAAAGACACCTAACCTACATCAGACTGCTGTGAATTTGAAAAGAAATTGTAAGAGTCAATGTGAGAGAGTGTGTGTGCATGCATGCACGTGCATGTGCGTGCGCGTGCGTGCATGTGTGTGTGTGTGTGTTAAGGCACTGCAGTTGGGGCTTTATTTGCAATAGCAACTAGCATTAATTATTCCAATGCAGACACATTTTACACCTGCCTCCCGAAGGTGGTCTAGCAATTTTAGACATCATGGCTCATCCTTGTCCAAAATCCTTCAAACCAGATAAAGGATGAGCATTTACACACACAACAGCTCCCAGTTGTTCTGTCTTTACAACTGAACAGCCTAAGCCTAGCAACATATTGTGTCACCTGGCAGGCTACTTTAATAACCTTGGCATATCCAACTAAGCTCAGAAAGTCTCCACTCATGAATGATGCAGAAAAATGTTTTGTCAGCTTATAAATTCCCTCTTCCATTTGCATTTGGAGCAAAGGAGACACTTTGAGAGCTATTTACTATGGAGAAATGTTTCAGTTGTTAAGTATGAAAAAGTCAAGGTCAACTCCTTATCCCCCAGAGGACCAATAATTAGAAAAAATTAATAGAACACTATTAAAATATGCTAAACACTGTCTTCAGAGCAGAAAAAAGAATAGAGCTAACATGAGTTTTTCCTAACCTGTGTCTGCAGTGCCACTAAAAGTGACTCAACTGGTCCCACTCGCCAAGGCCTGATGTGACGGTGAGAGCCCACATTCCTATTGGAATGTCTGTTTAGAGAGAAAAATTTAATCATAACTGGGCAGTTAGATATAAATAAATCGAAGATATGGATTTTAAACACTCTTCATATAGCATCTTAAGTAGCTAGAATTTTTTAATTAACATTTGACACTTACACTGAATAACATTTACAATCAAGGAGCTATTTTTTCCAAGTAGAAAGATAAAAACAAAAGCAGTAAAGATGTTTCATGAACAGAATATATTAATTAAATAACTCAAAAATATTATTTTTGTTATTAATTTATTTATTGTGGTATTGGGGATTTAACCCAGGAGCACTCTACCACCGAACTATGCCCCCAGCCCTTTTTATTTTGAATTTTAAAATAGGGTCTCACTAAGTTGTTGAGATCTCTCTAAGGGGCTAAGACTGGCCTTGAACCTGCAATCCGAGTACTGGATGATAGGTGTGCACTACCACACCTGGATAAAATATTCCTTTTTAAAATTACACATCCAAATTATACCAGCCAGGGGTTGACATATTCCTGGAGAGTCCCTATGATGATAACTGAGATGCCACATATAAAGTTCTAAGCTATCTGGACATGGTGATACACATCTGTAATCCCAGTACTTGGGAGGCTGAGACAGGAGGATCACAGATTCGGGTCCATCCTCAACAACTTAGTGAGACTTTCAACAACTTAGCAAGATCCTGTTTAGATAGATAGATAGATAGATAGATAGATAGATAGACAGATAGCTGGGGTGTAGCGCAGAGGTAGAAATAAATTTACATATGTTGTTTCTTTGAATTTATGTTAGTTTATTTTGATTTTTAATAAAGGAGCTACCTCTGACTTACCTGACTAAATGGATCTCTTTGCAACTAATCTTCCTCTACTTTGGAACAGTACCAGGAAGAACCTTTAGTTACATGCATATAGGATAATTTAGGGGAGAATTAGTATTGTCCTATCATTCAGAGAGAATTATCATTTGTTTGTAATTCAAGGAGAGAACTTGAAGTAATCTCAATTGAAATGGATTCTGTAAAGTAATGTAAATTCTAATTTATCTATAGCCAGACAATAATCTTATTATTTTGAAATATTTGTCTTTGTATGGGGGGGTGTTGGTGATTATACCCAGGCTTCACTCATGCTAGGCAAACACTAGCATTGAGCTACACCTCCAGCCCTTTTTCTTAAAATAAATAAATAAGCAAAGTGCAATGAAAATGGCTTTAAGCATAAATTATTGGGAGACATAGAGATTTTTTTGAGAAATTTCCTTTGCACTATTAGTTTCCCTTGTACACTGGATGGATATCTTTGTGAATGAAGAGGACTCACATTACACATTGAAAAACAGGATAATACCAGCAAAGTATGTAACTGGTTTTCAATTTCTCCTAACCTTGTATCATCAGAAACTATGGTGGAGTATAGAGAAGTGGTCAGTAAACATGGATCCAAGCTACTTAGTTTTCCCAGGTCTTGACAGTCAGGTCATATAGCAGTGAAATCTTCAGGCTAGCAAGGCTTTCTAATGACAGTAACCAGGATGGATGTGCAAGTGAGTTTTATTGGAGTTTGGAAAATATGCTAGTAAGAGAATCTGAGGTGTAGAATGAGATTCACTCAATTCATAGGATTCTGTCTAAAAGCCATAGCAATTTCATATTAAAATACATAATTTTATCAATAACTTGACGTTGGTGAAGCCAGACATATCTGTGCCACAAATTCTTTTTTGTCTTCTTTTTTTTTTCCTCTCCAGTGCTAGAGATCAAATCCAGGACCTTGCACATGCCAGGCAAGTGATGTACCACTGAGCTACATCCCCCAGCTACTAAATTCTTTCTTAGATTGCTAGAACTTATGGTCATGACCTCTTTTCCCAATGCTGATCATAGGTCTTTGGTATCCCTAATTTTATTGTGCTTTGCCTGCAGGAAGAGAGGGGCAAATAAAGCTTGAGTATTATTTTTAAGACTTACTTGAACAAACATGCTATTTTTTCTTTCAAAATAGCATCCTAAGTACATACTAAACTGGACCTGACACCTAGGTAATCCCTTAGAAGTCCACCAGGCCTATTATAAAAGAGTCTTGCTTTATCATAAGGAGATATTTTTGCCAGAGGGAGGCAGTTTGGCCATTTAGCTTCAAAGCCGACTTACTTCCACTCCACTGGCTCTAATTCTTAGTATATTGTAGCCTTTAGCAAAACAGCTTTAGCAAGAAATAAGGAAATACAATGAAGAACAAAATTATCAGGGGCAATGAAAATCGCCTCTTAAACTATCATTTATTTTTTCCCTCAGTCTGAAAATTTAAACTTTATCAAGTTGTTCTCAAATCAGTTTGTACTCAACTAGTTAATAGCATGAAAGAGATGTGATGAAGCTCAATTCTATGAAACATTGTGATTTCTTATTTTATGTGTAAGTATTTTTCAGCTTCAAAGATCAATACATAAAGTGAGCACATTGACAACTAAAGCCTTATTTGTTGTCATAAGCAAAACTGGAGCTCATTTTCTCTAGATCTTGTCACAGTGTTAATTTAGAGGACAGTATGGGAGAGATGCTTTACTGTTAAAAAAATGTCATTGTAGTATTGATTCTTAGAGCAACCATGATAAAAAATTAGCGCTATTTCTCACTTTTCATTAAACAGAAGGGATAGAAGGCTTGGCAGTATGGTTGGGCAACTGGAAAACGTTAGGCAGAATTGAGTGGACACAGATTAGTTTTTCTAATCTATACAGCTGAACATTGTCTTTGACTTATGTATGTTAGTTTTTCCTCCTTTTAAAAATTATTTAAGCATTCTATAAATTCAGACAGAAGAGATCAATAATAGTGCCAACTAACATAGGAAATAGAACACAAGTATAGTAGGTCACATGGCTTTCAGTCTCTGCTATTTAAAAAGTTTTATATTATCTAAGTCCTGGCTAACTGTCAGACTAAGATTTTTTTCTGGAAAGACAATCATTGTTATTCAGATGTGCTTTTAAGAGAAGGAAAAAATGTCCTGTGAGGAAGAATTACCAAGAAGTGCAGAAAATAAAAACTTCCTATTTTAGGCAGTTAAATAATAAATTGCTTGATCACAGAAACTTGGAATATTTTACATCCGCTGGAGAATTGTGGTTATTAAAATGATCTGTCAATAGTAACAAAGCAAAGTTTAGGTGATGAATAGCTAACAGCTGCACCTTTCCTGCATAATCAGGGATTTATAATAAGGTTTAGGTACTGTTTTTCTTTTCTTTTCACTTTTTTATTGGTAAATAAACAGAGAGGCTGAGGAAAAATCTTCAAGATTTGACTTTGTCGTGAATTTCATCCTAGGTTTAAAGTGTTGTAGAACATTTATGTTCATAATGAAATTTCTGGGGTAAAGCAGTGCATCTCTTCTGCTCATTCTGTCTTTATAACAACCATGAATAGTCCATGAAAACCTGGCTAAGGAAACGTGTTCCAAATATAAATCACTCCTGTGAGTCAAGGATAGGATAGACTTTTATCATTTGCAGGGAAATGGACGGAATTAGAGAACATTATGCTAAGTGAGATTAGTCAGACACAAAAAGCAAAAAGTCAGATGCTCTCCCTAATATGCGGAAGCTAGGGAGAATAGAGCATAGGAGGGGCTTCATACAGAGTTGGAGACAACCTTAGATGAGTAAAGATGGCAACCAAACTGAGGGAGATGGGAGGGGGAAGAGGGAAACACCTTAATGCACATGATGTACATACACAAACTTGTCAGTCAATCACTATGCTGAGCATGAGGAGGAAAGGGGGAGGGAATGGGAGTGGGAATTGGGGGAGGGCCAATTGACCAATGTGTGCATGTATACTTCTACCACCCTGAAACCCATCAAGATGTATTAATAAAATTGCACCAATAAAAAATAAGAAAGAAAGAAAAGGACCACAGCAATGAACTATCTTTACAGAATAAAACAAAGATAATTTTATAAATCCATTAATAAGGAAAAGTCCTAGGTCTTTAAATACACACACACACACACGTTATAAAACTGACATTAATATTAAATATTCAGGCAAACTACAATTGTCTAATTCCCATATTGTATTACTTAAAAGTCTTCCTTAGTCTCAATTCTCTACAATCCTAGAGTAATTCAGTAATAAACTAGGAGAATATGGTATAGTTAACATTTGTCTATAGGTATCTTTTTCACTTCCTAGCCTTCAGTCTTTCTGAACATTGTGGATAGAGCCCCTTGACTTCATTATTTATCTCTTCCCAAAGTTCTGGACCAAAGTCTGACTCTAATCAGATTTGACATATGCCAGTTTAATGGCAGCAGTGAATCTTATTTGTCTAAGCATGCTCATTTTTTTTTTTTGCAGTACTTGGGATTGAACCCAGGGGCATTCTATCTCTACGCTACACCACCAGCCCTATTTTTTATTCTTTATTTTGAAACAGTGTCTCACTAAGTTGCAGAGGGCCTCACTAAGTACCTGGGGCTGGCTGCGAACCTGCTATTCTCCTGTCTCAGCCTTCCAACTACTGGAATTACAAGCGTGCACCACTACGCCCAGCTTAAGCATGCTCATTCTAAGAACTGGTTTCGTTTCTTTCTAAATTTCATTGTACAGAAGTGACTGAGAACACAAATGTACTAACATGAAACAGAGCATATTACTCTCCTAAATCCAGGGATAACATGTACCAGAGCTACTGTGAGGCAACTTGAAAAAGATGAGGGAGAAGGGGATCTTTTATAGGGTTTTGGCTGGCACTGGCTAATTCTAAGAGGAACACAGAAGTGTGGCTTATTTGTCAAGTGGACGCATGCAGGAATGGAAACAGTTCCACACCTGAGTATTTCAGTAAGCTTTGTTCAGGAGGTGGGAGAAATGAAACAGCTGGAAATGTCATCAGTAAGAAGGTATCAATCATCACTCTGCAGAAACAATTATTAGTAATTACAAAGCTATGGTGTGGCCTTGGGTATGATTCTGTTAGAAACAGGGTCTTCTGTTAGATTTGCCCCTGATCTATTGGAAAACGGTTGACATTCCTTTACAAACATTGAAGTCATGTCACCAGAAGGTTTGATTTTTACTTTCACATCTTGTTCCTGCTCCAAAGAAGTCCAATCTGGAGTTCTTGTTTTCTTCACTAAATCCCTCTATGTTACTTGTTTTAGTTTCCTGTTTAATTGTACTCTGCTTCTGTGTTATGTCGAAAGATCAGACGCAAGCCTCTGAATAACATTTGGCTAGGGATGCAATGGTTTTGAAAAGATCTTCCTCATGCTAATGACTTTCTGGGACTCCGCTGCCAACTAGGTTACCTGCCAGGACATCTGGCTGTTTTAACTGCAGGATATTTTAGTTGCCTAAACTTCCTCTATTGCCTGCTTCAGGAACTCTTCATGATTATCTGCCTCATCTTTTTGCTCTGTTGATCTCTCTTGCCTAACCACTAACTGTAGCCCAATATAAAGGGAAAAAAAACACACACACAAAGGTTGTAAAATTTGGTCCAAAATACAAATGTTTCCATATATATTGCATTTGGGCAACTGAAAATTTATACCATAGGAAATGCCAATGAATGATTTATAGTTATTAGTTTGCCTTTAAAAATAAGAAAATACCCACATTCAATTAACCTGAAATAATCACTGATGAAAAGGGAAATGTTTCTTCTTTGTTTCAAAACTAAGTCAAGATAGCTCCGCTAGGCTGTTAACAATGATAATAGAAAAAATATTAATCTCTTTGTTCCTTGATTTCCTTCCTCTGTAAAAACAATTTGTTTTATCTTTCATCTTTTTTTTTATACTGGGGATTGAACCCAGAGTCATTCTATCTCTGAGCTACACCCCAGCCCTTTTATATTTTATTTTATTGTTTTGGAACAGGGTCTTGCTAAGTTGCTGACAGTCTCACTTATTTGCTGAGGCTGGTCTTGAACCTGCAATCCTCCCGTGTCAACCTCCTAAATACTGAAATTACAGGCATATGTCGCCACACCCAGCCTGTAAAAAAAGATTTAACTATGATCCTCATAAGATTGTTGATCTTAGATGTATAGCACATAACACCTTGTCTTTGTTTCCTTGATTGTTTTTAAAGAAAAGGCAATATCTAAGAATGATGTAATGTGAGAAAAAGATAACTGAGACCAGCTACAACATTATGATTAGGGATTTCTCTGGAAAACATACTTTAAATTTTTATTCTTTACACTGAAATGATTTCTGAGATAATGCCACTGAACAGGAATATATATGATGACAAGAATGGGAATAATTCAATAACATAATTTCTGAGATAATACACCTAAGTCTTCTGACTAACACTTATGGTGTAGTGCTAACACCATTCTTAAGTGCCATTGTTAGTTAGGCCATTGTTTAAATCATTTAAGACTTTGCAATTTACATGTGCCTGGAGGCCTTAAAAGTAAGTGCACATTGTAAATCAAAGGAATAAAAATAATGGCCATAGACATTATCAGCAAGTAAAACCTGATTATTAAGTTATCTTAGTCACTTTTAAACTAATGCTTGTATATAAAATTTGTTATTATTTTCTTTCTCTGAAATATTTTAGCCCAGAATTTTAAGTTATTTACCCTTGCTAAATGCATTATGTAAAATATTGGAATATTTTGCTATTGCATGGAGCAACGATTAAAATGAGAAGGTTTCTATCCATTTTATTTTTTTCCTCTGAGTATAAACATGTAAAACATCACTTTGTCATACAGATAAGGTGACAGTTCTCCCAGCCTTGCTTAGCGAGTTCTCAGCACGACTGAACTTCATCATCACCTTCAATTTGTTTACACAATTTCATTTTCTTATCAGCCAATTCAGCACAGTCCCCAAACATCAGAACAGAAGCCTTCTATTGTACTCTTTACCTTTATCGAACTCCAGCAAGCCTTCTGCACCTAAACATTCTTTAAAATCAACTTTAAATGTGTGCCTGAGGGAATATTTTTTTTCTGCCTTCCAATTTTCCACTTCTGTGGTCCTCTCTTTGCATCCATGTATTCAGAAATGTGTGCAGCCGATAGGAGCACTTTTGGACAAGTAGAGTTGAGGGGCGCCTCCTTCCTCTGCTTTTCCAGGGTGCTCTGCTAGTTCTTGTCGTGTGTGGTCTGTTCTGGTGGAGTCTGCCTAACCCTTATGGGGCAGTGGCCGTTTTGTAGTGTTTTAGGTATCTCCTTGCTTCCAACATCCAGCCTCTCCTTTGTTTTTTAACACTGAGACACATTGCCAGGGAAATGAATTTTAAATAACAGTCACAAAAAATGCTCCAATGTAGATGACATAAAAGGCACTTATAAAGTAAATCATATCTTGGCAACTTAATGTCTTGCAGTAATGAGAAAATTTGAAGTCATTCCTAGGGACAATAGATCATACAGCTGTGTCCTTAACAGAAGCTTAAGATAAAATGAAAAAAAAAATGCAATCCCCATTAATAGAGGAAACAGCTATGGAAATAAAACATACATGAAGGTATACTAAATCAAAGATTTGAGTGGCTTAAAAATAGTGCTCTTAAAAATGGAAAGCCACTTTAGGCATAGCCAAAAAATAAAATTACAGTTCAGTAATCTTCAAACCCAACCCATCCCAGGCCAAGCCTCATGCATAGAGTGAGCACACGTGTGGTTGCTAAGACAGGTGAAACTGAACCTTAAAAATAGGATTTGAAAATTGCTTCTTCTGGTTGGCATTTATCTCTATGAAGTGCAGGTGCTTTCGTTTATTCATTAGGAGATGCTGTGGAAAACAGTTGATCACATGGATTTTATCAACTCACAAGTGGTGATCAGATTCCAAGACATCTTTGTACATAGCAAACTCAAAAAGGACTGAATGTTAAAATTGGGTGTCCATTTATTCATTCTACCTAGGCAAATGGGGAAGGCATTAATTTTCTATGTTCCCTTCTCATTATAAATGTAGAAGTTGTCCATGCAGAAAATCTAGAAAATATGGATAAACAAAAAATGGAAAGTATAAATCAATCACGGTTGGACCTATGAGATGAATAGGGCCAGGATTTTGAAGTATCTCTTCAGCCTTTCAACTCATACCTTATTTTATATATTATTAGATATATTATATATTATATAATATTTATAACAATATTATTTTAAAAATGGAAAAATAATGCATTGTAATACATACTCTATTACAACTTACAGGTTTTTTGAACAATATATAATAAACATTTATATAATGAAATATTTTGTATAACAAAATTTCATATGATTCTTTGGTACTCTGCAGTATATGTAAGGAGGTAACACATCTTGACAAGCAACCTTAACCTAGCCTGGGAACCTCAATTTTCAGTGATGGTTCAAAAATCTTAAACTTATGATGAACACAACCTCAATCTCATGTGAGTGAAGTTTTCATCATATTTGAGGCAGTTTTCCTTTCTGAGATGGGGTATGTGTCTGGGGGAGATCATGCATGGTGTAGGGAATGTGTGCTTGAATCTGGTGGTCTCCTCTTCTGCCTCCTGCTGTTTGTATTCTCCCTGAACTGGCTCTGATTGCTGTTCATTGTTGCTAACATCATCCACTTCGTGCTGGCAAGCAGAAAATGGATGCTTTTGGCGGAAACAGATGCTTTTGTTCTAGGCTGGACTTAATCTGTCGTCCTTAACCTCTGAAGCTATGCCGGTGCTGGCAATGGTAATGCCATTTCCCCAGATTTCAGAGGATCCTGAGCCCCTACCTTTTTTGCTTCTGTCAACATCAAGTTCTGAACTCCCAGGAAGTCCCATATCCTATCCTTTGGCTTAGTAACTTTTCTCCCCAGCTAGTCTCTCTCAGGTTCACAAGAACCCCACGGGTTACTTTCCTACACCCTGACATCCTAGGATAATTGGTAGGGGAAAGGGAAGAAAAGGAGTGTGTGTCTTCCAAGCTCTCTTACCTAAACAAAACATGCTATGTTTCCTTAAGACCTCCAGGAGAGTACACTTCCATGGACCCCTGCCTTCAGTAATTTCTAGGCACAGAGCAGGCACTAGTTCTTTTCTTTAAGAACCACCCTGCCCTTAATGGTTAATTTCATGTGTCAGCTTGGCTGGGCCATGAGGTCCAGATATTTAGTATTTTGCATGTTTCAGTGAAGGTGTTTTTCAGATGAGATTAACATTTAAATCAGTCGACCTTGAGTAAAGTAAAGCAGATGATCCTCCATAATACAAGCCCGCCTCATCCAAGAAGTGGAAGGCTGTAATGAAACAAAGACTCGTTTCCCTGGAGCAAAAGGGAAATCTGCAGCAGACTGTCTTTGGACTCATACTGTAACTCTATCTGGCATTTCCAGCCTACCCAACAGGTTTGAATTGCCACTTCCACTCTATTGTGAGACAATGTCAATTTTATTTTCTCTCTTTTGCCCTCTCCACATTTTAATATAAACACAAACTGGTTGGTTCTTTATCTCTGGAGAACTCTGATATTCTACATGCCAACAATTTCAGAGAGATATCTGCTTAATTCCATCATAAAGAAGTGACCCTGGGAAGTAGAAAGACAATACACATGGCTTTGACTTTACCTCTTTATAGTGGATTCAATGGCAGCTTCCAAAAGATATGTCCACATTCTAATATCTGGAGTCTATTGGATATTAGCTTATTTGAAAGAAGGGCCTTTGCTGCTATAATTGAGGTGGAGGTGTTCAGATGAAGAGATGCTCCTGAATTGTCCAGGTGGGCCCTTATTGCTCTTGGGTTAATAGCAAATGTCCATATAAGAGAAAGGTGGAGGTCAGATCAGGCATGTCCAGGGTGGAATGACCTTAGAATATTATGCTTAGTGAGGTTAGTCAATCTCTAAAAGGCAAAGGTGGTATGTTTTCTCTCATTTGTGGAAGCTAGAGAGAAAATAGAAAACATAAGGGACTTTAAACAATGCAAAGATAGACCTATAGAGTAGTTGAAGGAGGTTAGGGGTGAGAGGGAGGGGAAGAGGGAAGACTGAGGAAGGAAACAGTGCAAATAATACTAAAGCACTGTGTGAAGGTTATTACTACCAATCTTACTAATTGGTGTGGGGGGGATGGACGGGTGAGCAGGGTAGGATGTAGAGGGAAATACACAAAAAGCTGTGTGCATGTATGTTTTTAGCACATTGAACCCTGCTATAATGTATAATTGCAATGAACCAATAAAATTAAATTAAATTAAATAGAAAGGTGGAGGGAGATTTTAGACAGATAAAAGAGAAGGAGGCAATGTGACCACAGAGACAGATTGGAGTGGTGTAGCAACTAGTCGAGGAGGGATGAGAGCCACTAGAAGCAAGAAGAGGCAAGGGGCAGATTCTCTGGAAGTTTTGGAGAACAAGCATCCCTGCTGACACATCCACTTCCACCTCCATTGTTCTAAAGTAGGACAGAACTATTTAGTGTTGGTGTAAGTCGGTATGTTTATAGTAATTTGTTATGCCAGCTTCAAGAAACCCAAACACTCTCCCTGTTTATACTACAACGCTCATCTAAACTCTTTTCTTTCATTTCAGGTGTTCTTTAAATGGGAAATGGAGCAAGCAAGTAAGGTATAGAAACAGATTCTTTTGGAATGTACTCCTATTTAAATCTCTATTCACATCCCCACACACACACCCGCCCTTGAAAACATCAATAATGGCTAGCAACAGGGAAGGGTTTCTTTAAAATTTAAAGAACGTGACGTAATTTTTAAATTTTACAAAATTACCCTTTTTTCATATACTTTTACTACCATTTAAATAGTATTGAGGTTGTTGTATATTTATCACAAAATAGAATGTTGTGGTCATAATACTTTTGGTTAAATACCAATGATCAGGATGGAACATTTTTAAGTGGAAATGCCATGTTTTAGAACATGCAAGATTTAAGGAGTTTGGTTTATCTGTAGCCTTCTTACTATTTTCCTGGGTTCTGATTCAGTGATTTTCAAACTGTGTTAACAAGGGATACTTGTTTCCAGAAAGTAATAGGTGTTACGTAGGCAGTAGAAAAGGAAGCCTATAGTCCTATTTCTTGGATACTTATTATACTGTGAGTACTCATAATATGACCACTATTTTCTTTGTAAAAGTCTGAATTAAATTTCCCAGTATTCCCAGCAGTTAGAATAGTGGCACTTACCCAGGTTCTTCCAACCTAATTAGGTTTAAAAAAGAATAAAGAGAAATTGCCCAGAATTAACTTTTTGCAGAACTTAGCAGTAGAGATGCAGCTTTTGGCACTTTTAAAAGAAGTTCTGACTTGCAATCTCCATTCTCGCTGCTGGGCCTGAGGTGACGGGTTTAAATGATAACAGTTCTCTTTCTGGAGAGCAGCTTTATAGTAAACCCTTGGGGCCTTTTCTCACTGCAGAGCTTACACTTGTTGGGGCTCAGAAAACACTACCCCAAAGAATGGTGCTTTAGCTTTCCTTTGAACTAAGGAAGATTGGAGGGCCTCAAAAACAACCTCCTAATCAAGTTTTCTCTGACCTTCTCCTGCCCTCTTATCTCTTGTCCTTCTTTCTCCCCCAAAGCATGAGAAGCACTTTCTCTGAAGTTCCCTCATCTGCCAAATGATAGATGCTCTTAAAGCGTTCAGTTAATTGTCAGGAGTCCTCTCCCTGGGCAGCTCATCAACCAGGGAAGGTTAACTGTATCAGAGGAAAAAAGCCTGAGGATGGGCACCCACACAGATGTCCTCACAGGCTGTCACCTCTTCCTCTTTGCTCTGAGACCATCTTCTGGTTACCAAGAAACTTGATCCACACAGCAAGACAACATTTATTCACCACACATTTCTTTTCCTCACCTTCCCATAACTTGTTGGCACCTCTTCCCCAGAAGCCCCAATTCCCTTTTCCTTTCTGAAGCTCAGCATGATGTAGCAACATTGGTCTGAGCAGACTTAGATCATGGAAGACAATCAAAATAAGGTCTCAGTCATTTTAAGAAGTTTATTATAATAGTGACCAAGACTGATTCTTTATTCATTAACACTCCGTGCAAACTTTGTACAATTTATGCTATTCTAGGCAGAAGATAGATAGATAAATAGATAGATGATAGATTAGATAGATAGATGATAGATGATAGACAGATAGATAGATAGATAGATAGATGATAGAGATTAGTACAACCTGGAAAGCAGGTTGGGCAGTCTATTTACATGGAGCTCAGCTGGCTGTGTCGGGATATCAGGTCTGGATCAGCTGTGAGGCTGATCCAGATCTTCAAGCCTGAGTTTAACCAGTGCTCAACCAGAACCCAAGGTGAGGACTCGCCTGACAGTTACCAGCACAGCTGGCCAGGTCAGCGTTCAGCCTCATCATCGGCGGCTGGAATGGCAAAGTGGCAAGTCCTAGGGAGAAGAAGCTGCAGGTTTTCAGTCTCAGGTGCTGACAATTTTATCTATCTATCTATCTATCTAGTAGTCTATCTACCTATCAATCATCATCATCTATCATCTATCTATCTGTCTATCATCTATCTATCTATCTATCTATCTATGCTACTAACTCGATGTGGCTGTAACTCGAAGGTGTTCCTGGGCAGCAAGCCTTGCACCTACACCTTACCTATCAGGCCTGGGCTTTGCAATTTGTGTCTGATACCTGTGTGTTGTCCCTGATACCCTGGATGTGCTGTGCTGCGCCTGTGTGTGCTGCGAGAATTACACATCATGCTGGAGTGTGGTGAGCCAAACCCAGGTGTGCTTTGGGAGTTAAATCCCTTTTTGGCTTTCATAGAGTCGCTTTAAAAAAAATGTGTTCCATACAAACTTCAATCATCTGGACTTTCTTCAAGTCTCATATTTGGTGGGTCTTCTGTGTATATGCATGTGATTAGAATGTTTTTCTCCTGGTAATTGGCCTACTGTCAGTTTATTTCATAGATTCAATTATTGAACCTTGACAGGGATAAAATTTATTTTCTCTTTTATTTAAAAGTGAAACTCAGGCCCTCATGGAGAGACAATTATTTGCTTTATACTTTTAAGTAACTACCTTTCTGCTTAAACTAGCTAGAGTGGCTGGTTTTTTTGTGATAACAAATACTAACCAAGAACACATGAAATAAGTTTGGGAAGCCGGGTGTGGTGGTGCACTCCTGTAATCCCAGTACTTGGGAGACTGAGACAGGAGGATTGCAGGCTCACGACCAGCCTCATCTACTTAGTGAGGCCCTCTACAACTTAGTGAAACCCTGTTTCAAAACAAAAAATAGGGCTCGGGTGTAGCTTGGAGGTACAATGCCCCTGGGTTCAATCCCCAGTACCACACACATTAAAAAACAAGCATGGGAAACACAGGATTAAAACTATCACATTACTAATGACGACTTTAGGATATTTAATGCGCATTTTTTGAAATTCAAAGAAGATAGAGCATGATTTTATTTCCTCGAATGTAAATGTCTATAACATAATTACACTGGGGAAAGTCGTATAAACCTACATTTCATGGAAGACTGAGATATGTTCAGGTTTCTTTAATCTACCTGCCTCAAGAAAGATAATCTTGACATCATGCAAATCTTAACATAGTCTTCCCCTTCTCCAAATTCCTCAGTGGTTTTTCCATTGGCCTATAAGATATAAATCGAAATGCTTTGACAGGACATGAAATAATTTTTCAAGGTCTAATTCCTACTTCTTGAATCTCACCTTCTAGCCTTTCACTCACTTTACCTACATATTAACTCCTCAGTGTTTAATCTCACAACACTGAACTATCCACGGATTCCAGAAAAATCTTGGTCCCCCATACCTTCATACTTTGTATGCTCTGCCTGTGATCCACTTCTCTTGGGAGTCTAACCAACTTTTCACATTGTAAAACTCAGCTCAAACACCACATTCTCTTCGACATTGAACTTGACGCCTCTGTACAGACTTAGATGCTTCTTCTCCCTCTGCTGCACTTGTACACACGTCATGAAAGCAATTGTCTTGTTTAGTTACAACCATTTACTAGAAGTGTCCCTCTGCAGTAGGCTACAGTGCCCTGAGGGCTGAGGCACTATCTTGTTCCTTACATAATGTCATTAACATGAAAGGAGCACTGAGTACAGTTCTTTAAAGAATCAAGCCCTCTGTTTCTGTTAGCTTTTAAAATGAGTACCTAGGTTAAAAGTGATGTGCAGAGTTCTGTACCTCTGGTCCAAGACTCCATCATTCAGACTCTATATTAGTCGGGGACCCGAAGACACTCTTAAGCTCTTCTGAGTTCACCCCTCCAGGTCTTTCCAGAATATGGGAGAACCTCATTCTTTATTATTCTCAATTCCTAGTAGATCTGGGAGTTTTTTTTTCCTACTGTAAATTTATTTTTAATGTATGCCTCATCTCTGCATCCCTGTGTCCTTTAAAGAATTTTGCTCCCTGATTCCTTCCATAGACTGCTGCCTCTTTTCCAAACCACATCTTTGGTTGCCAAACTTCCTCTTCAGTATATTTTATTTTTCTTAAAATGCAATTGAGATTTCTGCAAGTAGAGAGTATATTGAAGGCAATAATTACTGTCTCAACCTCAGAATCTAACATCAATGAGTCATTCAACAATTTACATTGTTGGGAACAATCTTTTTATAGTAAAACTACCATTTTTATTTAAAAAAGTTCTCTTTCCCCTTTCCTTCTCTGAGTTAACACCTGTATGTTTTATTTTTTAAAAAATATACCTAGAAAGGAGAGGGTAAATTTTATGCTCAAGAAAGTGGTAGTGACAGATTGGGGAAGAAAATACTCTTTTAAAATTTGCATTCCCATGTCTAGCAGAGTGGTGACACATATTACATATATAAGAGAGTGCTTTAAGTGATCCAAATAGTTAATAAAGGAATGCTAAGCAGAACTAGAGCTTATATTATGAAGTCAGGAATCAACCAAGGAATGATTATGAGAACTGGAAATTGACAAGTAAAGACAAAGTTTAGGCAGGTCATTCTCAATGCTGTGCTCTGAATGGGATTCGGCAGAGCACCATTCAGAAGGGTACACATGGTCAGGAAGAGTGCAGTTTGCATTTGGATTGTCCCTCAAAGGCTCATGTGTTGAACACTTGGTCCCCAATGCAGCAGTGTTAGAGGTGGGACTCTCGGGGAGTGATTAGGTCATACGGGCTCTGATCTTATCAATGGAGTAATCCATTGATGAATATTGGAAGGTGGTGGGAACTGTAGAAGGTGGAACCTATTTGAAGGGAGTGAGTCCTTAGGAACATGCCTTTGGAAACTATATCTTGTTCCCCACCTCTTCCTCTTTCTCTGTTTCTTGGCTGCCATGAGGTGAGTAGCTTTCCTCTACCATGCCCTTTTGCTTGATGTTCCTGCTTTGGAGCCAGTCAGCCCTGGTTTGAAACTGGACCAATATAAACTTGTCCTCCTTTAAGTTGTTTTCCCCCCTCAGGTATTCTATCACAGTGACAAAAAGCTGACAAACACAGAAGGAATCTTATTTGCTTGTTTTCATTTTTGTTTTTAAGATGGAAAACACAAACATGACAATATAGTGAAAGGAGATATTCTTTGGAGAACAAAAAGTTGATATGAAAAGAGAAGGCACAGATTATGAAATGATGTTCCTAAGAAAGATGAAGGGAATACAATTCTAAGAAAACATAAAAGGATTCACTTTGTATAAGAGAGAGGCTTCTGTCTTTAAAATGATAGTGGGACAGAAAGATGAAAACAGAGGCAATAAGGCTTATAGAAGAGGATCAGTAACTTAAAAAACGTTTATCTGAGAGTTTCTATTTATCTCTATTTAGATGTGTGTGTGTGTGTGTGTGTGTGTGTGTGTGTGTGTGTGTGTGGTGTATTTCCAGTAGTTGAGCAAATTATACTTAACATTTTGTGGCGCTCCATTGAAATAGATGTTTCCTATTTTTTTAAATCTGTTCATCATTTTTGTCCTTATTTCATCCATCGATCCTGCTTCTATAGGCTCTTAGTCAAATTTCTTTTATCTGTGGTATTTATCTGTCCAATAGTGTACTATTCTCAACACCTGGCATGTAGAGACGGGTTGAGGACTATGTCAATGAACAAAAGAGGAAAAAAAAAAGTTCCTGTTCTATGGATTTTCCATTGTAATGTGAAAAGACAAAATACAAGGAAAAATAAAACAAACAGGCAAAGCATGCTGCTTAGTTGCAAATAAGTACCACGAGGAAAGAAGAAATCGGGGAATATGAGTTTGGGTGGCCAGGAAAGGTCAAGCTAGAGTTCTGTCTGGAGTATTCAGGGAGTCACACTGAGAAAGGGACATTTAAATAAGTACTTGAAGTCTGAGCCTATCTTTTCCCTGCTAAAAATCTTCAAAGAACTTCCTACATCACCCACAGCAAGTAAATAAATAAATAAATAAATAAATAAATAAATAAATAAATAAAACAGGAACCCTTCGAAAGCCTACAAAGCCCTGCAGACCTGCCTGCCCCTACCTCTGTATCTATATCTTCTACACCTTACTCTAATGCTACAGAAACAGCCTGCTCCTAGCACAAACCAGCACCCTAAAACTGAGGGTCTGTGCCCTTGTTCCTCCTTTAGTCATAACACAATTCCTTCGGGCATCTGGACAGGTCACCTCCTTACTTTTTTCTATTTTCTGCTTAATTGTCACTTTCCCAGTATGACCTTCCCTGTGCATGGATTTAAAATGTTCACATATCTTCTACCCTCCATATTTACAGTCTCTTTTCCTCTTTCCTGCCTAATTTTACTCCATAAAATATATTTCTTTCTAAAATCACTCACTTTGCCTATTATCTGTCTCCCCTACCCTCACCCCAACCCACACAGGAGAAGGCAAGCTCGTCCTCTGGAGAATTTTTCTCTTCTGTTATTATCGTGGATGTGTTCACTGGCCACCCATTCCTTCCCTGCAGTACCTAGGAAAGTGTATTCAAAGTAGGTTTTGAATAAATATTTGAGAACAACATGAGCAGAGGGAGTAAACCACGGGAGGCCTGGGAGGTCGATGTCCCAGGGAGAAGATCAGAGAAAGAGTGCTGGCTTGTTCTACAAACAGTAAAGAGGCCACTGGAGAGGAGAATCAGATGACAGGCAATCTGAAGTGCATTGTCAGCCACTATAAGGATTTTGTTTTTACTCTGTTGTGTGAAGAATTTTAGCAAATTCACTGTAATGGGCCAAGACTAAAACTGGAAGGCCAGTCAGTGGAGTATAGCCACAAAAAATGGTAGATGTGCTAAAAGAAGCTTAGCTTCTTATAAAACATATAGTACCATTCTGTGCTAATAAATATTGAATTGGTACAAATGTTATTATTGTGCTCTGCACCCTCTTCTCTTTCTTACCTTTTTATTTTTTCTACTGAGCACTACTACATTTTCATCATCTATTCATGCTGACGAGGGAGCAGCTAGTCAATTGCTTCTAATTGCTGAGTATTATTTCATTGTCAGCATCCGTCTCTTCTTTCCTAACATGAACCAGAAACAAGGTTAGAATTGGGATGTGTGTTGTTAGGGGCATTAGGGGAATAAAGATAAGGAAGAATTTAATGGAGAAAATGGGATATTATGAACAAAACAAAAAAGTGAGGGGTTGGGGTAATCCATGTTGGAAATTGCCAGATGGGAACAGTGAAAGAAGATCAGAAAATTAAAAGAACAAATGGCCCAAATGATAAACCATGTGATCCATATGGATATTAGTTATAATTAACAATAACAATGATAAGGTAGCACTCACTGACCACTTTCAATAGGTAAGACTCTGGGCTAGACACTTAAATGCATTGGAAAACTGACCAATACATTTGGAGAACAAAGAGAATTCAGGACATTTGATACCATGTAGAAACCAGCAAAATAATCTAATTGAGAATTTAAAAAAATAAACAGGTGTGGTGGTACATGCTGTAATTCCAGTACTTGGGAGGCTGAGACAGGAGGATCACAGTAAGAGGCCAACCTCAAAACTTAGTAGGACCCTGTTTCAAAATAAAAAGGGTTGAGGTGCAGCTCAGAGGCAGAATGTCCATGGGTTTAATACCCATTTTCCCACCCCACCCCATAAAAAAGAGGAGTTAGAAATGTAGAATGTAATTCAGAATTCCCCCTCTTATCTATCAGGGATAAAATCCCAAGTACATGCTTGAAGTTGTGGATTGTACCAAACCCTAAATATATTATGATTTTTCCTATATGCCCTGCAGCACTGAGGTATAATACCAGAGTTCATCTGTCCTTCCATGTTTGACGCCCTAGAGCCCCCTTTGCATCTCTATCCTTGAGCTTTTGGGGTAAAATTAAGTACAATAAAGGTTATTTGAACAAAAGAACTGTGATAGTGTGATAGTTGATCTGATACCCAAGATGGCTGCTAACTGACTAATGGATCCTAGCATAGGCAGGGTGGATAAATTGGCCGATTCATATCCTGGGTCAGACAGATAGGGCTGATGCAAGCTTTCAATACACAACCCAGAACAGCAAGCAATTTAAAATGTATGACTTGTTTATTTCTGGAACTTTCCATTTACTGTTTTCAGATCATTGTTGACCACAGGTAACTGAAAGCACAGAAGGCAAAAGTGCAGATAAGCAGGGACTACTGTAATCCGATGTACTGATATTTAATTTTCCAGAAATGAGTTAATTCAAGATGATGATAGGTGATGAACATAGCTCAAGTAAATGTCTTCACGACTTGATAAGAGACTAGGATGTTAGAGAATCATGTCCATGGATATCGAAGTCCTCCAAGATAACACTAGGCATATGATGTTTGCAGCTGCAATTGGGAGATAGGACCATGCTGTCTCAACCCCATTTTTATGTAGGGCAGAGGAGAATAAGAGCCCTTGGGAAGGAGGACCACAGTGAGGTATACCATGGAGAAGAGTCAGATGTAAGGAAATGCAGAAAAGAAAATGCAAGTGGAAGCACTGGAGTATAAGGAAGTTTGTTGTCTGGTGGACCAGGAAATTCCAAAGGTTATATAATAAGATTTAAGTGAAGGCAATGGGAAGAAGAACAGAACCCTACAGTGGTCAGAGGAGGGAAAAAAGATAGACTTGCTCTTAGAGTAATACAGGTTCACTGATCTCACAGTTCTAAAGAAAAAATGGCAAATTTTCCCTTGTTAATTAAATAATTCATTTGGAGTGAAATCCATTAAATTAAAAATGTGTTTTGCTCTTCAATTATTAAGAAATGCAACAGGTGTACCTACCTCCACAGCTGAGGAATAAGGGGTGGGGTTCACCCAGCTCCCCTGTCATCCTAACCTACCTTCCCCCACCACATACACATACATGAAACAAAAAAGTTATTTCATATAGTGTTGTCATGTTGGCAATTAAACCATCTAAGGAAAATGTGATAAAATATCATTTCAGTAACCACATTAAATGGCCTCTCATTTTCCTTCCCCTTCTTAGTGCCATTGAATATATCAGGCTTCTAACATTAAATAATTTCAACTTTTATTTTTCATATGGGTTCTTTGACTAAAAATGTTTTATCTTCATAATATTTGATACACACACACACCATTAATAGGTCTGACTTTTAAATAAATACACAGAAGTCATTTTCTCACTCTATTTGCATATCATTCCAAAAATAAAATATGACAAATTAGAGCAGTTTCTATTTTAGTAGATCACAGTGTATTTAATATTCAAGTGATATGATTTGTTTTTTTAAAAATTTAAAAATCATATAACTATTTGACTTGTAAATATGTCAACAACTCAGTAGCTCTGAGTATGCATTAGATGAGAAATCACAGGATCCTCTGTGTCTGAGCTCTGTGTCGGTCCTTGTCCATCTCATCACCCACCAATGTTCTCATTAATTTTGAACAACATTGGGCCCAATGTTGTTCCTACAGAGGTTCTAACTCTTCCAAAGAACTGATTAGAGTCAGTGTCTGGAATATGCTGATGGGATTCAGGACCCATTATGTCATAAAATGGCACCTTGGCATTCAGAAAAAGCAGGAAAGATGCTCTCTCATTCCCCTTACCCCTTCCTGTAAAATAAGTCATGATGCTTGTTATAGTTAGATATAGAATGTCCCCTGAAGAGCTCATGTATTAATGCTCAGAGTTGATGCAATTAAGTCATGAGGGTGTAATCTCAACAGTGGATAAATCCATTATATTGGATTTACTGGGTGGTAACCTAGGCAGGTGGGGTGTGGCTGGAGAAGGTGGGTCCCTGGGGGTGTGGCCTTAAAGACTGTGCTTTTGTTTTTTAATCCTCTTGCTTGTTTGCTCTCACTTGCTTCCAGTCTTCATAATGTGAGAGCAGAGTCTTGCTCTCTCCCTCTCTGCTTCCTGCTGCCATGCCCTGAGATCCATCGACCCTGATCTCATATGGACTGAACAAAGAATCTCCAAGAAACTGTGAGCAAATAAATCTTCATTCCTCTAAGTTGTGTGCTCAGTTGTTTTGGATTATATCAGTGAGGATGTTGACTGAGACAATGCTCATTCCTGGAGTGTCTCTTAAACCACAGGGAAGCAGAGAAGAATCTGAGAAAACAGTTCTTGTTAGGATCCTGTCAGTTGATTACCATTCCATTAAATCCACTGTGTTCAATCATACTTCAGCCTGACTGTCCACCTTTCATCATTCCTAAGCTTAAAACCATTTTTCCACAGTTCTAGTTGGGGACATGGTCATCAGTAACTTCTATCAGGGTATGAAATCATTCCAATTGCTAGAGAAATGCTGAATAGAATAGTTTACTAACAAAGCATTCCATAGTCTAGAGACCAAAGCTTGTTAGCTGAATACAGACTTAACTTTTCTTCTCTCATTTATTCACCAGTACCAGGGAGCTAGGTTCAAGGAACAAGGATAAAATGAACATGGAACTGCCTTTGAGGAATTTATAGCCTATTGAGAAAGAGAGACACATAAATATTTCACAATAATTATAATAATTAATTAATGTAATCCTTAATTAATTAGTGTGGCTGAATTATCTGGACAAGCAGAAATAAAATTCCATTAATAGAAACAAATCAACCTTATTATTAATCATTTATAAACAGAAAAACGTCAAAGTTATGATAAAATCTTTCTTTGCTTTTTTGAATAGGAAACATTAAGTCCTCAGGGTCCTTTTCAGATGGTTATCAGGGTCTCCTCCCTTCCTAGCCATTCTATTTTACTTTTCTCTCTTCCTGCATTGCCTTGGGTCAGCATGGAAAGATGGTGTTGGTTCCTTATTGGCTTCATAGAAGAAAGCTAGTCTGTCGGATTCACCAAAATGGAGTGGGTACAAGATAAATCTTTTTGTTATCCCACTCTCATCCCCAAATTTGCCCACATTATCTGTGACTTTTTTTTAAATAAAAACTTCTTCTAGCACTAAAGGGGAATGTCAGGTAGTATGAAAAAATGAAATGGTTAAGCTCATGGAGGCTGCAGCCAGGAAGCCTGGGTTTGTAACACTACTTTAAAGGTGTGTAACATTATTATTTTGTTCATCCTATTGTTTGTGGATTAGATTAATTTATATAGACAAAAGCAAGGGAAAAAGTGAAAAATAGAAAGTCTGAGGGGGAGCAACTGGAAACCTATCCTGCCATAGAAAAGTAAGTAAGCTGCCCTGGAATCCAGGGAGATCAGCTACACCAGCTTTGTTCTAATCTTTTGCCTTGGCTCTCAGATCATCTTTTATCTAGAAGAAATTCCTACTATCTCGTCTCCAGAAACACCCCCACCCCACCCAGGAGCTGCCATTCCCATAGCTAGCAGCAGAAATTTGCCCCAGTCGGTTGATGGAGCCAACTCCAATTACATCAAGGCAGAGAAGTGACACCCTCCCCTGCCTAGTTTTCCTACCTCACCAGGTAGGGAGGTTCTTTTCCCATGATAAAGCTTGACCTGTTCCAAGGTCCCAGGAGCTCAGCCTTTGACCTTCCATCTTTGCATAGTGCTGGAACTCCTATTCTTCTTGTCTCTCTGACACTTGTAGTAGGAGACATGATTATTGATGGTACCATTTTTCCAACTGAAGTTTAACCAACCAACTTCTATTTCAGTTCTGTGGACCCCAAGGAATAGTCCTGTGTATGCAGCTCCTCCCCCCATCTAGGAACTTAGATGAACCAACACATCTCTCCCCCATGAGAATCTAAAGATGCCATCAATCCTAGTGCTGGGCCAGTGGGCTTACCCAGTTGATGGGAACATGGTTCCATAAATCTACTGTGTGTGTGCGGGGGGCTGGGGCTGGCAAGAGGAATACGTATGTCTATACTTCCTCCTTTGGTTGGGTGAATGTTCCTAAGATCAGAATCCATCATCACTCTCCTAAAAAGTTTTTTATATTCTTAAGCTTTGGAGACTTCATTCAGTGATTGCCTCCATAAGGCAAGGGAATATCCATTCACAATATGGTCCTTAACTAAGCACCTTAAAGCCTACAAAAGATTGCAACTAGACACTTAAAAAAACCTTACTATCTAGGGGAAGATATCACAAAGAGAGGTTGCTTTTACTTGAGTAGAATTATCTGTGAGGTCACTAGGGGAACAGTAGAGAAATTTTACTTCTAGAAAGGAATACTCTTCGTAGACTTAGAAACCAAGATTTAAAAGAAATTGATCCCTAATGGCTTCCTAAAGAGACCAAATAGCAGTAGTATATAGTTGAAATAATATAGTCTTAAATCAGCAGAAAATGGTTTAAAATCTTTCTTGCATTTACTAGCTGCTGGCCTTGGATTATTTACCATCTCTGAGTTTTTGTCTCTTCTTCTTTAAAGTAGGCATAGTAATTTCTACTTCCTATGATTTTTAACAGAATAAAATGAGAAAACCTATAATGCAGCTGATAGAGTATGGTGATCACCGGAATAAAACAATTTATTTATTACTATGTTGACTTCAACTCTATATAATTTCCAACAGTCAGTGTATAATTTCTTAAAAGTTAAAAAATTAAATTCTCTGGAATTTTAAAATATAGCTTTAATTTACCTCTCTAGAATATTTAAATTTAACTCTTCATTAGGAATCTAATGATTTTTCGGAAAGTCTTAACTAGAGGAGTTAGATGATTTACTTAGCACCTATCCCCCCCAAATCATCACAAAGCAGCCTGTTATCCCTGCTGCTGTACAGTTAGCAGCCACTGGAAATGTTTGCACCATGCTCTGTAATGAATGCGCTGTTCTCATAGTTGTAGAAGATGCTGTCTCCACGCGGTCGTGTGTTTTTCCAGATCATGGAAGTGTTGCAGGCAGTAATTGATATTATTAAATATGTTTACTGCTGATGCAGTGACACAGCTCAAATGCACTTGCTTTTCTATGCTGAAAATTGATGGGAGATTGAATCTGATTTCAATTCTACAGTGAATGTCAGCAAAACCTCAACATGTGAACCAAAGCAAGCAGGAGCAGTTGATAAATGCCCTTTGCGAATCAGTCTCAGAAAATAAAAAGAATCAAACATCCCTGGTAACATATGCTGCAGTTTCAGCTCGTCTGTGCAGGGAAACCATGAATAGCTGGTTCAAAGCAACTCAGTGTTATCCCCAGAATGAGGTAGAGGATGTGGAGCCAGGGGAATCAGCTCCAAGCTTTACCTTAGGACAATAGTTTGCTTCAGGCTCTATTTATGGTTGTGGCTATGCTCCTAGAAAACACATGCTTTGTTTGTTTTGGAAAGGTGACATTTTTTTTTCCATTACACTAGATACATGCAAAAGGGTGTCAGAAAAATAAAATCAGGTGTGTTGATTAGGGAAACATCTTTTTAATATAGTAACCAAAAAGTGAATTTATTTTTGGAAATAATGTAAATAAGATCATTTTTCTTTACTTACAGAGTGTATTGTGTTTCAAAGCATCATTTAGGCAAAAATTTAAAAGTCGACAACAAAAGATGATGTACCATAGATAAGTGCAGGGCCATTCTCTTCCCAAAGACTAGGCAAGTCTAGTGTTTGCGGTCTAATAATTTTAGTTTGCAATGCTTTCTACGCATTAGGTTATTTTTACGTATGGTCAATATTTACATCCATATTTATAACAGCACTGTGCTCTAGCAAAATAACATGGTTTCACATGCTTCATCTTATTTAATTTTTACAATAACCTTGTAACCAAGATGATTAGACATTTTAATCCCTATTTTACATAATAGGACACTAAGACTCAGGAAATATAAATGACTAGAGTCATATAGTTAATAAGAATCTTGATGATAGCCTATGACATCTATTCTGATTGTACGTTGAGTGTTTGTGATTTTGCTTTTTTTGTTCTTAGTATATGTGAGCACCTTTCCTGATTGTATCATTTACTGACATGAGTCAAAAATGAATAACTACCAAAAATTTCCCTCTAATAGATATGATTGGCATGGGGAAGGGTGTTCTTTCCTGAGTTAGTGTCACAGAATGTGAAACTTGGAGATGTTAGAGATGATGTAGTTCAATTCCTGTATCAGATTGGTCAAGTCTTAATTTGGCCTGTATCTTCTAGAAATGTGGCCAGCCTTCTGTATTGTTCTCATTCTGATTACTAACATGGCTATTTCCAGCATTACTTATGAAATATATTCTCTAGATCAGTTGCAAACCTTTTCTAGTAAGATGTTGAACAAATCAACAGAGTAATTAGGATACATAATAAAAGGACTAATTACAAAAGAGTGGGCAAGGTTAAGAGAAAGCCTTAAGAGATGGTATAGCAGTTGGAGTTATGATCTCCCTAGGCTTGAAGGAACACAGGGAGGTAGCAGATATTGGAACCTAGAGGGAATGGAGGTAGGAGAAGCCTAGAGTGGAGTCAGTAAGGATAAAGCCAGGGAAACAAACAAAAAGCCAAAATCACTCTCTTCTAACAATAACTTTCTCTACTTTGAATTGCTCCAAATTCTAAGCTAGATAATGTCTCTGCCCAAGAGTATTGGAAAACAGAGCCAATTCTAGCACATTATTTGGGTGCACATTTCCAGGTGAGCAAAAATAAGAGGAAGGGAGATGAAGCAGAAAGGGAAGAGCAAACCATTTTAAAAAGTGCTTTACAGGAGATGGACACAACCGCACAAGTAGATCATTTGTTTTCACCAAACGTCTCCAGAGAAAGAAGTTGAGATAATGATGCCTTTCATAAATCTGGAGGATCTGTGAGTGATTAAGAAGCCTGTGAGTCGTCGACTGCCCTGATCTCTAGCACTGTGGCATTCATGGGCACCAAATAGTTGTGTGGCTGCTCTCACTCAGCAGCAGTGGTGACGCTGCTTGGTTCACAGAGGGGGCTATGAAGTATGAACTGAGATTCTGAGTGGACGTGTCTTCAAGTGACCTTGAGAAAGACAAGCAGCCAACAAAGAGGCACTTGTGGCCTGAAGCAGCAGCAAAGAACTAACTCCATGTGCTTCAAAACAATGTTAGTCTTTGCTAACTAGGGCTGCAAAAGAAACCAAGGGAGGCAGTGTTGCAGATCTGGGGACAAAGCAGCTGGACCTGGTACAGAGGGCAAGGGTGGCCAGAAATGTCAGCCTCACGGGACACAGTGGCGAGGCAGGCGTTGGGAGACCAGAGGGAGAAATAGGTTTGGAGAAACAAGCAGGAAATATGTATTATGTGTATAAAAAAACTCGGAAGAAATTTCTACAAACTGGCTGTTATGGAATGAATATTTGTGCTCCCATAATTCCTATGTTAAAATGCTAACTCTAGAGCTGGGCGTGGTGGCACATGCCTGGAATTCCAGTACTTGGGAAGTTGATACAGGAGGAGCAGAGGTTCAAGACCAGCCTCAGCAACTTGGCAAGACTCTCAGAAACCTGGTGAGACCCTGTTTCAAAACAAAACAACAAAAAAAACATTAAAGGCATTTCTGGGTGTGTAGCTCAGAGGTGGAATACCCCTGGGTTCAATCCACAGTACCAAAAATATAAAAATAAATAAATAAATAAATAAATAAATAAATAAATAAGACAAAATAAAAACTAAACACATAACACACCAGGGTAATGGTATTAAGAAGTTGAACTTTAAAGCAGTGGTAAGGTCTTGAGAGCGAAGCCCTCATGAATAGAATAAGTGCCCTTATAAAATAGACCACAAAGACCTACTTTAACCTACCTGCCATGTGCATACACAGAGAGAAGGCACCATCTATGAACCAAGAAGAGGGCTCTCACCAGTTATAGAACCCACTGGTCCCCTGATCTTAGACATTCCAGCTTTCAGACTGTGCCAAAAAAAATTGATCATTAAGTCATCCAGTCTTTTCGTTATAGTTGCCCAGAAGTTCTAAGACACTGGCTATATTCTATATTTCAAAACTGTATTCTAAGACTTGATTTTTTAAAGATTCTTCAAGCTAAAGTAGCAGAATAAGATTGCTCTAATTGTGCAGTCTGAGGTCTGTGTTTATGGTCCCAGAATACATGATTCCCTATCTTTGCTTGTTTTCAACCAACACCCTGTAACACTGCATTGTTAGTCGTGACTCTTTCTCACAGTCCTCTCATCTGACTGTCCTCATCTCCTTCCCTGTCTTCTCTGTCTGGGACCCTCATCATCTTCACATATCAGGACTCATTGCATTTCTTCCCTGTTGTTGACAATGATAACAGAATAATTTTTTAAAATTATAAAACTGATCAAATCAAGTCTTGTGCCATCTTTATCTGCGAATTATTTGTGATTTAATATTGTAAATAGTAAGTATTTACCTATTGTACATGAAATTTTACTTTTTGTGGTCTTAGGAAGACTTGCATTTGGTACCTGTGTAAAGGAACACTGTCGTTTTCAATTGCTAGTGCATTTGAGCAAAATAAGAAACAAAGATGCTTTGCTGAACACAATTTTGAGTGTGTCTGTGTTTATGTATTCCAGGTTATTTTGTTGATTGCATTTTTTCCACTCACATTCTCTCTCTCTCGGTGGAAAGATTGTCCCTCCCTCCTGCTTACATAGATGATTTACATATGTCTATGATTTTCCTATGACCAAGAACAGGAATTCCTTCTAAACATCTGTCATCCTCTCTTCTTTAAGCCCTACAGTAAGACAACGAGTCTTATTCCTTTGAGACACCATGGAGTTGGTACTAAATGAATGGTTGTGAATGAAATGTAGAACCTAGTGTTTTAATAGTACAGGATTTGTGTCTTCATTTCACTTATATAAATGCGTGTCTTTATGTATATATGCTTTGATATTTATTTTGAACACTGACTTAATTTAGAAGCATAAATTTTCAGGACAAAAATCAGAAACCAGAATAAGGATGTTTTAAGTATTACTTAATTATACAACAGCCCACCCTAGAATATGAAAAAGAGTCATTCAAAGGAAATCTATTTTTCAAAGATGCTTTGCTTGCCTTTAAGTGTTCCACTCCTTAAAGGTGTTAATAGTAGTATGTTAATTAGCTAATTACACTACTTCTTTAAGCCTCAGTTTCACAATCTGCAAAATAGGAGCAATGATGGCTCTTTCATGAGAGAGTGATATGGTGTGCATAATCTAGTTCCCAGAACATTTATTAGTTCTCTTTCCCAAGTTCAAATTAAATTTTAACAAATGCTTGATACATATGAATTTTGTAATGAAATATAAATACTAGACAAAAGTTGAGAAATATTTTCATGTGTTGAGAGAGTGAAGGATAAACTTTCATCTTCATATATTCAGGCTTTAAATTACCAACTTCTTCAGAAAAGAAAGTTGAAATTCTTTATTGACTCATTCATTCACTCAGCAAGTATTTATGGAGTTTTGCATTAGTGCTAGTCACTGTGCTGTTTGCCAACAACAACAACAAAACAAAAGTATATTTGTTTAGGTATAACCTCTTCCTGCCCCTATACAAATATAGTTATCCAAGATCTGGCCTTTAGCACGGACCAAGTAGCAATTCATGCCAAAGAAACATCATGTTTCTAGTCTTCTCCTTACAGAATTTGTGTCTGACTTCTACACCTTCCTGTCCTTTCTGACTTAAAATCATTACCAATGTTAGGGATCTACATATACATTTTAGTATTTAATTCCTTGGTACATATGGTTTTATCACTGGCACTTAACACAGTAATTTTTTTGTCCTTGATATTTATAGTAAATTTTAATTTTATTCACTTCTTAAGGAGAACATTGCTTCCTCTCTTCAATATTGTAGAAACCATCCTGACCTAAAAGTGCATTTGCATTTATTAATGTCAAACATCATCTAGTTACCTTTAAGTATGATTAGAACCACATGGGGGAGAAAAAGAAAAAGAAAACAAAAGACTTGTCTACCTCAGCTGTCCAAATTCAACCAACAATTAATATTTGCAGGTGCTGGGAAATTTACTTAGACTGTAGCTGCCAGGGCACACCTTGATCTACCCTTGAGGCATGGCATTAGGCCGCCAAGTACATAACACAGAAAGGAATTATGCAGGTGCAAAAGGAATCCACAGATGAATTGCCAAATGCCTAGATTTATGCTCCTCTGATTTTGAAAACAATGTATTGGTCTGGCTTGTATTAACTTTGATAAGATATAAGTTAGAAGTAAAGACTAGAAAATATTATGGAAACAAAAGATATTCCATAAAATTGATATGATCTTGAAAAATCATAAATTATTCTGATGTCTTTCCCCTACTTTGAAACCCTCTCTTGCCAAATTGCATATATAAAGTCATCTTTGCGAAGGCAGTACATAAAATTTCATGCATATGATTAAATGTTTACTATAGACAGACATAGATATAGTACCCAAATAATGCTTTCTGCCAGAATGTTATTTTTATTTAAGCAGTAGTGGTGGTGAAGTTGGAGTGTCTACAAATGGGAAAATTTCAGGAAGCTTAATATCTCCTTAAAATGCAATATGCATGACATTCTCCCTGACAACAACAGTAATAGTTACATATATAACAATATTTTCTTCACAGTAAGAAAATAAAATAAGCTAGTAACTCCACAGTTAATATTACTTTGCAATAGATTAAAGAGTGAAATTTGGAAAAAGAAGGGCACGTTCTTGTAAATTTCTTTCTATTTTGACATTTAACTTCAAGGTTGAGAGTAGATAAAGAAATGACCAGGATCTGAGTTCTGGAATAGAGCCTAGACCTGCCATGTATTTCAATATCATTACCAAACTCACAGTTTTGTTTTATTTCTTTGGCCATCCCAAAGATGGGGGGGGGGCTTAAGATTTTTCTTTCTTTTGTTTGTTTATTTCACTAGTACCAGAACTTATTCTGGACTTTGTACCGTTTTACTAATTTGACCTTCATCAATTCTGTATAAATCAAAGTGGAGCTCATTTTTATGCATCTCTACTTTAGAATTGTAGTGTTGCAGAGTTTTGTGTGGTGAACATTATTGTTTCAATAAAAATTTTCTCAATACTACTTTCGTTTATATTTTCCCCTAAAAACAATAAAAGCAGAGACTAAAATTCCTTTAAAACACAACATTATATTGCTGGATGAATCCTTAAAGATAGACATAGTACTTTACCCATGTTCATTTCAACTGTTAAAGAAGCTAAGGCTTCAAGATGCTAAAAAGGAGCCGGGCATGGTGGCATATGCTTGTAATCCCAGTACTTGGGAGGCTGAGACCAGAGGATCCGGGTTCATGGCCAGCCTCAGCTACTTAGTGAGGCCCTCCGCAACTTCGTAAGACCCTGTTTCAAAATAAAAAATAAAAAATAGGGCCGGGGTGTAGGGAAATAGGGTAGGCTGCTCAGAGGTAGAATGCCCCTGGGTTCAATCCCCAGTACTGAAAAAATATGCTAAAAAGGAACAGAGGTCGTTGCTTCTGGATACAGTTCTGAAGCACAGAAAAGTTTCAGAATGCTGCTGCCTCCACTGTGATCTTTCGTATCACTCAGTAATGGCTGACTGCCTTCTTCCCACACACTTGAAGTTAAACAAACAAGGTATCTCTGAGATATTCATATTCAGACTCTGGTAGGGGAAAAAGCACCTTACATGTAAGACTCATCTGAGATAATCTATTTGCCGGGAAGTGTGGATGGAATGTAGGACTGGGTAACACAAATTGACTTTCATCCTATAAATGGCATGAATCGAGTGGATATCAACTGTTGTATTTTACTTCTTCAGGAAAGCTGGCAATCTGCCTTGACTGGAGGGTGTAGACGTATTCCTTTAAGGTAACAGCAGTCTTCAGTTGGAAGCGTCAAACCCTCAAGGAAGATTCAGTTAGCAGCACTCGATTATGCCCCGAATTCAGAATTAGTGACAATTCAGAAAAAAAGGATTGCAAATCCCACTTACAAGCTCAGAAATGACAGTGTTGAGACTCCACATTACTATTTAGATGATCATCATAAATAGATTACTGCAATTTTTTTTGCGGTACCAGGGATTGAACCCAGGGACGTTCTACCTCCGAGCTACACCCCTGGCCCTATTTTTTATCTTTTATTTTGGAACCAGGTCTCACGAAGTTGCGGAGGGCCTCACTAAGTAGCCGAGGCTGGCCGCAAACCCGGATCCTCTGGTCTCAGCCTCCCAAGTACTGGGATTACAAGCGTGCACCACCACGCCTGGTGCGATTACTGCAATTTTTAATAGATTGGATGATTCTAGTTTTCAACTGATAATATTCAGCAAGAATGAAGTTAGTGTTTTTCATGTCAGTTTGCATTTTAATTTTGTTTTAAGGTGTTAGGGAGAAGAGAGTCCCCAGGGACACATACAGAAGTTTGATTGAAAACAACGAAGTGCGCGCATCTGTCTACATAGGAGAGGAGGCCCAAGTTTTCTCATTTCAAGCCTGAGTAATTTAGATCGTCTGGAAGCCTCATGGGCTGCAAGGCCACGGATTCAAGTCAGTGTCAGTTGCCTTTGTACAGGAGACAATCAAGCAGCAAGGCACACTGTAATTTTTCTTTTATGTTTCAAAGAGTTCTTTTAAAAGATTGTATTCTTCCCTTACATTTTCATTGCCACAGCTGGTGGCTCCCTCCTAAATGGTATATTAGGGCCCTCAAGCACTTGATGTCTATCTTCTCTCACTTGACTGACACAATGTGTGTCAAAAATGTAAATAGTCTAATGCAGAAAGCACATAGGTTCAAGGAGAGACGTTAAAACTGTTTTTGAAATGGCTTTGATGGGCTGTACTCGGAGAAATTTCAGCATGTGACCTTCTAGCCTTCCATAATTGTAAGCTGGTGCATTTATAAAACTGTGCTAATGACCACACTAATCTATACCCATGGAAGAGACTGAAATATTCTCTCCTCTACTTGAACACACAGCACTTTCTGCAGTGATCTAAAGCAGATTATTCACAGCTTGCTATACAGCCCTCCGATTCCTTAAAGCTAAATTAAATTAAGCCCATTTCAGATTCTCTTACTGGTTATTAAGGAATAGTGCATTTCATTTTTAGCACCTTATTCTAATGAGACTTCTGTTAATGAAATCATTAAGCATCAATAATGCTGTCTGCATCCAACCAAAATACAATTGGATATAGCCTTAGAATGTTAGAGATGGCAGGAGCTTAGAGACTTAGGGACCATTTAGTTCAGCATCCCCTCACCTTATTTTCAGATGCAGCGTTCCTTGAAAGCTGATGTTAAGCAGCATACTCATTCCCAGGATGCATCTTCGATACAGCCCCGGTTTGCCTCACAGTGCTCTCCCCGAAGGCAGAGATGGAAAAGAACTTGTGGTTCTGGGTAGAGGGAGTCAGATTTCTTCAGCAAGTCAAATGCAGATCTTAGGTTTGTGATTCTCCCATCCCCTCTTACTTTGTATGTTTATATAGTGCCAGGTCTTTCCAAGTACCCCACTAAGAGGCTGAAACAGGAGGATGGCAGGTTCACATCCGGCCTCAGCAACTTAGTGAGGCCCTCCACAACTTAGTGAGACCCTGTTTCAAAATAAAAGAATAAAATACGGCTGTGGGTGAAGCTCAGAGAGAGAATGTCCCTGGGTTCAATCCCCAGTACCACACACACACACACACACACACACACACACACACACAGATTTGGAAATAAGCAAGGAAATATTTACCCTCAATATACTGACAACTAAATAATTGAAATCGTGAATCAGTAACATAAAATATAGGAAGAAAATAGTTTTTCCTTCAATCCTCATTAATTCATAGTTGAAACAGCTCCTTGTAACAAAGGACAAATTAACAAGAGAAAAACAAACACAAATTTATTAACACATACATCTCATATACACATGGGAGATACTCAAGGAAATAAGTAATTCTCAAAGAGGTGGTTTTAAACTCCAACTTTTATAGCATGTTCAACAAAGAATCGTAATTTTTTTAGAGAAGGGACAAGACAAAGGAAAAGGTCTTTGAGTCTTTAGGTCTTTGACAAGACAAATACATGGCAGATAAAGGCTAGTTAGCAAAGTTTCTTCTGGTGTCATCTCCAGGCTAATAAAGCTCTAGAGCTGTCCTTAGTGGTTAACTTTTATTCTCACTGATAGAAGAGGGGACAGGATGCCTTTTTTTTTTCCTTCTTTGAGGTACTGTGGATTGAACCCAGGGCAAATGCTCTACCTCAGAGCTACATCCCCAGCATGCAAAATGCTTTTGACTTTGTAAATCTCTGTCATGCTTTTAGGAAAATAGAGGGGGTGCAGGACCTTTTCTGCATCTACTTGTTCTTAATTGCCTTCAGTTCAACAAACCCTCTTTTTTTTTGGAGGGGTGGCATATTCTGGTCTCCCACAAATGTTAATATTAAAAAAGATATCAGGGGATAGAAAGAGAAAGTTGGGGTGATCAAATGCCTCAGCCTGCTTTTCCAGCCAGGCAAAATGTTGCTTCTTCTTCTCCTGTTGCATTCCTACAATACCTCCCAGCTAGTGCTCTAGCAGATCAGAATGTTCCTGCTCTTCCAAAAGTACCATGGCTGTTCACATCTCTTACCCCTTCCCTGTTTTATAGAGAATTTTGCATAATGTAATGCACAAAATTACACCTATCAAACATGCAACATGCTCCTCCTTTGTTTTCTTTCTCTCTTTTATACGCAAGCACACACACACACAACCACACACGCGCCTGCACACATGCACACACCACTCACTAATTGTGCTCTTTGTGGGGTTACAATGCACATACATTGTAGGAAAAACAAAAATTATTCTAGTTTACAAAGATTTATATTTTTTACCTCATGATTCATTCCGGCTTTTTTTCAAGTAGGCAGTGCGATAATTCAAGACCACCTCAAATTATAAGAATAGTTAGATTTACCAGATCAAAGGACTGTTTACTTGCATCATTATAAATTAGAACATACTAGTTTCTAAATCAAGTGCCTATAACTTGTCTTCTATTGAAATATATTTATTTCTGAACTTTTACTTATACATTTGTATATAATTGTATATTTGTAATTGGTTACATTAGAGCTTCAGTTAACAATGAACAAAGCCCAATTAATTCAGAGCATCAAGTAAAATTTAAGACTATGTCCTTAGATGCCTCTAGTCACTATTTAATATTTTCTTTAGGTTGGTATGATGCTATTGATAGTTAATTTTAACTATTGAATATCAACTCTTCTTAATTTCACTCAAAATGAGAATCTGATTTTATAGTGGCAGGGACCTCTTGTCAATCAGAATGCACATCTAGAATGGACTGGTAGGGTCCAATATTAAGCAGCTGTCTCATCATATCATAGTAGAACTTTTACTTGAGTTTAATAGATAACACATGAATTTCAGTGTCACTGAGATGACAAAAATAACTCACATTTGTATGGCACTGAGCTATTAAAACCAATATTAATCATTTCAATCTCACAGCCCTATGAGAAAATGAACTTACAATGGATACAAAATTGTCACATCCACTAATAGATAAATCATTAGCATTTCTCCCAATACCAGAAGTGAAAAGCCCTCTCATAGAACAACATTCAGTCGACTTTAAAATGGGAATTCTTGGAATGTAAATAAGGCTTGCTTCTTTACAACATCAAAAAAGTAGCTATGTCATACGAAGGAACCAATATTCATAAATTCAACATATGTGTATGAAAATATCTAACTCTTGCTGGTCAGGAACAGAAAGTGTGAAAGAGTGATGGAAATCCACAGATAATCAACAATGTTCTTTCCCTTGAAGGGTTTGCATTTTATCCCCAAGTACGCTTTTGACCTGATCTCCACCTAGAAGGGAAAATTGGCTGCTTTTTCTTCTTCTTCTTCAGTTCCCTTCCCAGCATGTGTCCATGAGGAGGCTCCCCTCCAGGAGTCCATGTAGGATCTCCATTGGAGGTCATCTTTTTTTCATCACCATCTGGAGGTCTTTTCCCAGGCACTTTAGTTCTTCCTCCACCTGCTTACAATATCCCCCTGATCCTGTTTTGCACTCTCTGCTTCTTAACAGGATCTCTCTTTGGTGTCCCAACACCATAGAGAAGTTAATAATGCATAATGAGCTTGGACATCAATAGTGAGAGCTGTAGTGGACTGAAACGACTTGTCTTTCATGGCACCATGAAGGCAGCGTCTGATCAGAGGTTCACTGAATTCCCATGTTGTCAAGACAAACAAACGAATGTATGCGAATGTGATGTGCACAGCAGCAGTGAGGATGTGAGCAGCAGCTACAGCCTACGCACTTCTTTCCCTCATCCTATTCATCTGGAAAAATGATAGCTTTACATCTGTCCTTGAAAAACCAGCAACTAATAGCCTGGAAAAACTACCTTTGTCTTGTAAAATGCACAATATAATCTTTGCCATTTCCACATAAATCCGAGTTGTCTTTTCTTGCTTTTGGTTTTGTGTTCCTTAATAAATTATGATTCGAATGCTTAGCCACCCTTTCAAAAATATGTTTCCCTTATGAATATGAGAGGCATGCTTAGGTATGTCAAAAGCTTCTAAAATCATATTCCTTTCCTTTTTGTACATTAACAGAAAGGAAATGTTGTCAGCTCTATGAATTGATCATTTGGAAAACACACAGACACAAAGGCAAACACATACATACACACATAACAGCTACTATCTGTTAAACAAATACACTAATAAACTAATCTTTTAAAGCAACTTGGGGACATGGACAAAACACTTGATTTGGGGACAGAACAAGAAGTAGGAGGCAATTTGGGATCAGTATTTGCTCCAATGAGTGTAATTATTGTGTAAATTGTGGCTCTTGACAAAAATCTCTGAGTCCTGTTGAGATGTTGTTAATGCCCCAGGAAGAAGCCTGCCTTCACTAGTGTGATTGCTTACAAAGATGCAGCCGCCTCCTTCCTCCTTTTCCCACAGGAGATGGGCAATTTGCCAGTGTTTCATTTTCAAGTGCCATTGTTCACATAGAGCTTTAGGAAAAGCTCCTGCTTTTTTTTTTATTGTTAATCCAATCCTAAGTAATGATCTTTTTTTTTTAAATCCTGTAACATTTTACAACAAATTTATTAGGCACTGACATTAGCCACTATGGCACAAATAGCTCTGTCGCTTATTCTTTACCTTAACAAGTAATTTAGTAATTTATGCAGCCTCAGAATTACTTTATTGGTACGTGAAATCTGTTTGTGTGAGTAATTTATGGGAAAAATTATAAATCTAGACCTGTTTCTGGAATACCTTTCCCACATCATGCCATTAGTTATGATTCTGACAACAAAGCCTACATGATAAGGTTTATGACACGACATAATCTTTTAGCATCATACTTTATAGCATGTGTGTATAGGATGCTGAAGAAGAAAGGTCCAATTGTCCTATATTATGAGGAAATAAGATACATTTATTCATTAAAGAAATTGAAGAATAGGTTAAAGATGTTAATGATCATGGAATGGGAGCTCACGCTGGGACCTCATGTGAATTAGGTTTGGCAGTCTCGGATTCATTCTTCATATTTAACACACACCACATTTAAGGGGGAGGGTAATTTCCTTAGTTTCATCATAAAGATTGAAGCACGTTCAAAATGGATGCCACAATTTGAAATGGTTGTATGCGAAAATGTAAAGCAGACAGTCTGCCTTTATCACCTCTTCTAATAGTGCTTCAGTCTGCAGGCTTCTGTCCTATGCTCCTTGCCAGGGCCTGCCCACCTCCCAGCACTTGTGGCTTGTCACTTGTCCAAGGCTCCCATCGTGACAGCATCCTTATGCTCCCAATCTTTCTCATACCTATCATTCTCTGTTCAAAAATTTCCTTTAAATGTTACACATTACATTCTTTTGAGAGTCCTGTCTAGTCTAGAGAACAAGAACATTGATTTGTGTTTAGGAGTTAATAGCTGGTAGTAGCTATTAATGTGACATCCTTCCCAGATATAATTTGCATTTAAACAGCTGCTTTAACTGAAAGAACTGGAAAATGCTGAGGATTTCAGACTCTGAGACAGGGCCGATGAGAGTTATTTTGGTCACTAAGCCATTCTCAGTACCCCTCAGGTGTTTAATCTGACTATGAGACATTAGGAGCGAGGAAAACAAATAAACAAGGCTTTGATTTGATTCCAGGCTTTGACAATTACTAGCTGTGTGACCTTGAGCTAGTTCTTTAGTGTCCTCAACCATAAAATAGGGCTAATAAGGTTTTATGAGGACTAAATGTGCAGTACAGCTAAATTCCTAAACATCTAATATTATGAAAATATTAGTTAAAAATCCTTTCATTGCAAATGACAGAAATTAAGTTCAAACTAGATATTCTGATACCACTCAGGGATGTGCCTTTATTTGGTAAGGAAAACAAGGAATTCTAATGTGGCTGGTAAATGTATAATGCTTAAGAAAATCACTATTCTAGGAGCCCAAGCATATTCCATAGGACTTAAAAAATGAAAAATAGGAGATGAAAGAGAATGTAATGGTCCAGATCTAAAATCATCAAAGATAAAGAAGGCAGCCTCAGTAGGCCAAGAAGAATATAGACAATTGAAATCAGAAATGTCATGCCTAGAGTAAACAGAAAATTATTTCCTAAATCTCTAAATATCAAAGAAAATCTTTGAAAGAGGAATGAACTTAGTTTAAAGGGAATATAGAAATTACCTAAAATCAGGGGAGATAGTTGGACCACTAATTAGTAACATGAAAAAAGAAGCAGAAAATGAAAGATGTGCTAAAGAGTAGAGATGAAAACATGTAGTCCTGTTTTTCTTCAAAGAGCCAAAACTTGGGTTCCTCCAAGTACAGAGCAATGAGTCATGAGGTCAATTTCAAGGGAGGTTATTGGAAGGAATGTTGAGTTAAAGATGTCTAAGAACTTAATTAAAAACCTGTACCCATTGAGAACTCATATCAACTTCCTAAGAACAAGTCAGACTATTTCTAGTTTTGATGTAATTACTAGATTGGTAAGTTTTAGAAAACCAGGGAAAACTGTACCTGGGAAGCATATAATAGGTTTGAATTAATAATTTCCATGAATTTACTATAACAAAGGATAAAGGAAACAAGTAATTGCCAGGAAGAAAAAAAAAACTCATCTTTCCTCTTAGATTCATGGTATTGGGGCCTATGAATTAAAGTAGCAAGAGTTAGGTTAGCAAGAGAAAGATCATACAATTTCTGATTAATATTTTACATGCATGGGAGTTCACAAAATACAACTGGAGCACAAAAGAAGTGGCTAGACTTGGGGGTATATAACCATTTTTAAAAAGAATAGGGGTTTGGGTTTTAAGGCATGTATAGGGATGTCACTAGGAAATACAAGGGGGAAGTAACTAATGGAAGATAAATGTCTCAGTCAACATTCTCACTGCTATAATCAAAAAGACCTGACCACACAACTTAGAGGAAGGATAATTTATTTGCTCACAGTTTCTTGGAGATTCTGGGTTTAGTTCATATGAGGCGGTCTCAGGTCATGGCTGCAGGAAGCAGAGAGAGGGAGAGAGCAAGGCTCTGCTCTCACATCATGAAGGCTGGAAGCAAGAGAGAGTAAGCAAAAAAGATAAAAGCACAATCCCTAAGGCCACACCCCCAGGGACCCACCTTCTCCAGCCACACCCCACTGGCCTAGGTTACCGCTCAGGCCATGGTAAATCCATCACAGTAGACTTATGTACTGATGAGACTTAATTTTATCAACTCTGAACCTTAATATATGAACTCTTCAGGGGACAATCTATATCTAACCATAACAATAATGGTAATTTTAGTAAGATCATCTTATACAAATTTTCTCAAAATCTCTGATGATAAGTGATCTTGTCTTCCCTATACAGGAGAGGGATAACTTCACAAATGAAATTTTATTCCCTACTTTTAGGTAGATAAATGTGGGGTAGTGAACTCTTCCTACATGTATTGATTCTTAATTGCCTTCAGCTCAAAATAATTTTTATGCCAACATAGCATATTTTGGGATGAAATATTCTGATCCTCTTCATAATCAAAGACCCTAAAACAATAATTCTCAAACTTTTTGGTCTCAGGATGCTAGTGCTAATATTTATTGAGGATAAATAGACCTTCTGTTCATTAGGGTTAGATTTAGCAATATGTACGATATTTGAAATAAAAACTAAAATAGTTAAATGTTAAGTAGCTCATTTAAAATGATAAAGACAAACTCATTCTTTGTTAACATAACATTTTATAACCATATTTTTCAAAAGAAAAATAACAGTGAGAAGAAATACCTTCTTTTATGTTTTTTCAAATTTCTTTAATATTTGTCTTTATGAAAGGTAATGGGATTCTCTCATTTACTAGTGCATGGAAGTTGTTTTGACAGAGAAGAATAATGGGCTTCCATGGAGCACTATCCATTGCCTTTAACACCCTTCTGTCTCATCAGATTCTGATCCTATCTGATCTCATTTACCAGTCTGTAGGTAGGTATAAGCTGAAAGATGTGCAAATTCTGTCTTGTCTGATAGAAGTTCAAATGTCTCCCCTTAAACTCTGGAAAAAAAAAACAAGTTTGACTTCATTTGCAATTCATTCCAACATTCCTTTACTCCATATCAATTCGAGCTCTTTTGACTTTCCTTTAAACCAATCCCTTAATACCTGGTTCCCTCAGATAATGAATAACATAAAATCACAAATTCATTATCATTTTAGAGACAAAAAAGAGTCACCATTTTACTTTTTTTAAAAATATTTTTTTAGAAGTGCTATCAATTGTTGCATATGAGAACAGTCTCATATAACAAAGCTAATAAGAAGAATCTTTAAAAAAAGTAGTCACAATGACTTTGCAGGGAACCCAAAGTATAGTCTGATAGAAAGCTTAAAAAACTGAATAATGAACTTAGCAAAGAAAAGAGAAAATTTAAAGGAACATGATATCAATATTCAAATATGTAAGAGGTTTTACATAAGACACTGTTACTTCTCCCATGAGAGAGGGAGTATGGTTCTCTTCCCCTTGAATTCTGTGCAAATTTAGTGACTTGCTTCCCATGTTTATACTGAGGAAGAAAGGGCACTGAGTGGCTTCCACAGCTGGATATACAAAGTGATAGAGCTTTCTACCTCTCTTGGATCAATCAGTCTTGGAACCCAGACACCATTTTGGAAGGGAAAAAGCTCAGGTTGTTAGGTAGCTAGTTAGACATTAGCAGATAGTTTGGGGGCAGATTTGAAGCAGAGATATCAGAAGGCTAACCTCCCCTTCCCTCACAGAGCCTCCCTTAGACCCCTCCCTGTGGGAAGGGGGTGAAGACAATACAGACTCACTAAGGTACAGACAGAATACTAAGATGTGGCTGGGAAAGAGATAGTAACCTCCCCAAATGCATACACATTAGGGAGAAAGGCTTCCAGGCTGAATAAAACTTGCCACATAGACGACTCCAGGTTCCTTTCCCACTCACAGGAACTGACCACTCCAGGCCCCCTCTCTGGAATGTAATCTCTTGTTCCCATGCCTTTTCTCATGGGTTCCTGATGCTTTTCTCTGGAACATAATCTCCCTCCACTTCCTTATCAATCCACTGAAGCCAAGTAGAACATAAATGAGTTGATGACTTTCGAATACTGACCAAATTGAAAATCTGTGATCAGAATTTATGTGGTTGGTTATTTTTAGCCAGTACAGTAGTTTGAAATATCCAGAAGAAAGAGACATTACTTCCTAAAGGGTGATCTTTAAAATTTTGGTGATAATGACATAGAAATTAATTTTGTATGACTACAAGAAAGATTTTTATAGGGGAAAAATCTACCCAAAAAGTATATCACAGAATGGGAATGCCTAACATTTGTATAATTGGGCCTAAGGTTATCATGTCCAATTCTTTTATTTTTCAGAGGAGGAAATATAAACTAGGTTGAAATGACTTGTTCCTTTTATCTTTAATGGCTCCACCAGAACTAGAACCAAGGAATTCCAAATCTTAATCAGCTTCATTTTCTACTATACCATTTAAACTGCAAAGTCTTGGGTTCCTACCTCCAGAGCCCTTCAAAGAGCATGCCTACCTACTTGTCAGGAGTGTTGTATAAAAGAGTAAAAGGCCAAATGGGCCTTTTGACTAGATGATAAACAAACTAAGATATTTGATTCTATTACCTTAAAAGGACATGTGTTTGTAGGCCTATACAAAATAAGGCTCTCTCCTTTAGCATACTTCTTACATTTCTCTGTAGCACTAATCTCTCGCCCTAGTAATACATATATTCTCTTTATAATTTTAAGTATTACAGTATTTCAGTTGCTAATTATCCCCAATGAGACTGAGAACTGCAGCACACATTTATGTACTCAATTATTCTTTCTGTTGATATTTGTTAAGAGATGGTACTCATTCCATATTTTATATATTTAAGGAATTAATGCTATTAATGTTATCACATCCAATTCATGTCCTTCCAAATGTACTTCCATCCTGCTCAATTTTTGTACCCAGTTTATTTTCCTTAATACAAATATCTCCATAGTTGAGATGGGCAGGGTTATTTGACTATTTTTATTAAATTATAAATTAATTAGAAGAAAATATCAAAAGAAGTAGAGTGGAAATACATCATAATTTTAGAATGATGTAAGGATTTTTTTTACACAAGACTATGTTAAGGTGCTGGAAATAGTTAAATTGTCATTAAATAACTGCTTCATTTTTTTTTCATTATTGTAACTAAAATGTATGAAATGTTTAAGAAAGAAAATCAAAGCAAAAATCAATTTTTATCCCCAGAGGAAAGAACATTCTAATGTCAAATGTTACTCCTATATAGTATTTTGAGAAAAGCAATACAGGGTGGGGAACAAGGCAGATCTGAAGCTGAACTGCCTGGGTTCCTATCACAGTGGATCCATGTCCTCATTTGTGTCACCTGGCCTGAGTAACAGCGCTTTTCTACTTCCTTCATGGTAAATGAGTCTGATCAAAGTGGCATCATCTGCCTGTGGTCTTTACAGTGGTGGAAGCAGTCAGAATTTGTAACAGTACTTACAAGAGTCCTTTGTCACACAGTTGGCTACATAAGAATTTGTAAATTAAGCTGGGTGTGGTGGCGCACGCTTGTAATCCCAGTACTTGGGAGGCAGAGACCAGAGGATCTGGGTTCACGGCCAGCCTCAGCTACTCAGTGAGGCCCTCCGCAACTTCGTGAGACCTGATTTCAAAATAAAGTATAAAAAATAGGGCCGGAGGTGGAGGTGTAGCTTGGAGGTAGAATGCCCCTGGGTTCAATCCCCGTCCCGCAAAAAAAAGAAAAAACAATTTGTAAATTAAAATATGGACGTGTCATACTTTGACTCTTCTCCTCTTCTTATTTGAGGATTCTTTACAAAGCCTAGTTTCATGGACTTACCTGACATTTTCTTTGGAAACTGATGATTGAAAGGCTAAAATATCAATTTAGGAATATCAGTAATTTGCCCATTTTTTTTTCTTTTAAAGAGTTTTCTAAAATTTTGGAACTCAATCATTTGATCTAGCTAAATTTAATATGCACCTCAGGGATTTTTGTTTTGTGGTACATTTTTGTTGATGTTATTTCATTTGCTTTTGAGATCTTTGGAAACCTTTATTTCATTCTGGGGTAGGAGTAGGAATCTGCTCCTAAATTTTCATTAGATTTATAGCATGTACTTTCACTCATTTTTTATTTGACTGCATATAAACTTCTCATGTGGTGTAAAATAGGAATCTAGATTTCCTATTATACGTATAATTAGTCAGTCTTCCAAATGCTATCTGTTAAGCCATCCATACATGAAATTAACTTTGCTGTGTACCTAATGTCCGTATGTACATGGGTTTCTAGCTGAACTTTTGAATGTGATCTTTTGGTCTCTTTCTCTTGTCTTGTGCCTTTTTACTTTTATAAATTTAAAAAATAGTGAGCATTCTTTAATGATCATTGTGTGTCACTCCTAATGGTAACTACAAATTTAAAGTGTAATCACAGACCCTTTCTTGAAAGAAACAGGCAAAGGTAAAGAGACAGTCATGGAGGAGTGAAGGAAGGCAAGAAGGAAGTGGGTGAGCAGAAAGTAGGGATCTGCAGACATTAGTCCTCAAATTAAAAGCTTATTAATTCTCAGAGTGAAACTGTGGTTAGAAGTCCGAGCCTAATCTTCCATGAGACTGACCAAATGTGATGCTCAGACAGCTGTTTTAGCCCATTTGTAATCTATTTACGATACTAGCTTCAATTACCAATGCAAAACTAGATCATTAGCAATAAACCCTGAAGAATCAGACATCATAACCATAGAAATTTTCAATGGGGCCAGGATGCCCTCATGTCACACTGACAGGTGGGATATGTAGAGCATGTCATCCTCACCTTCTCTGGTGTGGTTGTAGACCTGAGATAAGAAGGGGGTGAATGAAGACTTTGACAAAAGGAACTAAATCACTCTAAAAATGTAAATAACCCAAAAGCTGCTCTCAGTGCAGCACATTTTTGTCTATGTCCTGTTATCACCAAACAACACTTAGAAAATGTATCCCTTTCTGTCTGCTGCTAATAGTGTAATCGTCTTTTATCCTGGATTTTCATAAGAATTCTGGAGGATTCGAGGAAGACCAATTAATCAATGCCAGAGTGGATAATGATTTATGACCAGAGTGAAAATAGGAGTGCTTACCTTTCAATGTGGTCCCTTCTCTCTGTTGACCAGAATTTTTTTTTCTTCTTTTTCTTGGAATCACTCCAAACATCTTGCTGGCAAAGAGGGTGTATTTTTTGAGATAGCAAAGTTGTTTATTGAGCCACTGAGTTCAATCAGCATCAGTAACTCCTGCAGTCCAAGGAAAATTGGAAAGAAAGAGCTTAGTGTAAATCTTCGAATATGGAGTAACCCATTAGCTGGTTCACAAAGTCACAGAATGAATCTTGAAACGTAAACAAATTGTGTATGGGGTGTATGTTGTATCTGTCTACTGTAAATATATGGGATAGTCTCTACCTATCAAAGCATTTTCATTATTCTGCCACATTGGGACCTAGGTATTTTGACAGTATTGCTGGCATAGCACTCCTGATTAAAAGAAAGGATCTCTATATTTTTTCCTTACTTTCTACTTTTATCCCTCAAGATATTTGGTTCAAATATTCAATCACATTTTATTGTTTTTTGTTCCCAAATCATAAAATGTTTAACAAATACCACATCATTGATGTGTATCATAGAATAAGATAGTATCTTATTTCTTCGATGAATGATTATGGGATACTACCTTTATACTGCAGAGATTTATGTTGCTCTTTTCAGCAAGAGCTACTGTAGGATGGTGAAATGAACACTAATAAAGTTGGCAGGTTGAATGCTACTGTGTGTGTCTAATGTCTGAAAAAGAGGTCTGCTTTTATGCAAATACACATGACTGTGAAGCTTGCAATTCCGGAATCCAAACATCTAGCGCATGTGTCCTCTGTATGACCCAATGTGATTTGAAAGACAGAATGAAGACAATGGGTGGAGAGGGCATGGATTGGGAAGGAAAATATTAATGTTATTTGTAGATGTTTGTTAAAGGTCACTGCCTATTAAAGAAAGAAAGTCAGGAATGAATTTACTAAATTACAATCAGTAATAAAAGAAGAAAGAACTATTGTTATTATTTTCTCTTTCCCATCAATAAGGGTTAATTAATATCTAACACTGCCTTTGGTGCTTGGTAAATAGATGATTTCATTTTATTGTGTGGTTGTGAATACTAACAGTGCTCCTTTTGTGAGAAAGAATCGCAAGCAGCAGTGGGGGCCATGCCTGGAAGACCTGCTTAAAGAGCCTGCTGAATTCTGCGAGTCGAGGCCCAAGATTATTCTGATCCCAAGAAAGAGGTTACTAGGTCCCCAGTGAAAACTTGAACTGGGAACTATCTTTTATATTCCTGCCCTGGATAACTATTGTTTTATCTGACCAACATTCTCCTTCTAGAATTTTCACTACCTAGTCATAATATCCTCAGTATTGGCCATGTTTTCATGAGTCTATCTTCTAAGCATCATTGGTCCAGTGATGAGAACCCAACCAAAACTTGTAAAACAAAAATATATTACCCGATTCCTAGATGAAGTTCAATGGTCCAGGCTTGGCGACTGGACCATAGCAGACTAATTAAGGTAAGTCCATCTCTAAGATTTGAAATCTTAAGATAAAAAACAAAGAATCTATTTAAAGCCATGCTTTCCAACATATAGAAGCAATCTTTATAACATTATATATTGATGAAAATGATATCAATAAGCAAATGGAAGCTAAACTTATAGAGTCCTATGGTCCTATAAACCCTGTTTTAAGGCACTTCTCACCTTCAGATGAACCCTGCCTTTCCTATGAATTGAACATTCATTTATTTCCTATATTTCTTAAATACAAATATTCCCTGTTTTGTCTAATTAATTCAAATTGAGATTTTGTCACTTGCAATCAGGAGTCTTGACTAATATAATTTCTTTAATGATTTTCAAGCATTCTGGAAACAATCATTGTTATGTATTAACTATGGCATATACAGAAAATTATAGTATCAGGTTTGTCTCTAGAATTGACCCAAATATATTTTTTCTTAATGAGATCATTTACATAAATCATATTTAAAAGGTTAAATAATTCTGAAGACTATTTAATAGTTAAGTATGACACAAATAAGCACAGATCCAATTTAATCCTATTATATGTGATTATGTCAAATAGAAAATATTTAATCACTGCTCTTTTTATTCTAGTTCACCAAAAACTTTGTGGGTTTTCTATATACAAATGAGTGCAAACTTAGCTGGATGAACACTAATTAAAATATAAACATGACAAATTAAAATTGGACAGATTTGAATTGTTTATTTCTGTGCAGAGCAAGTTTTGAGATTCCCCCACCGCCCTTGTTCATGTTTATTTATAGAGCAGCTACCATGCAGCAAGCCCTGCAGATGGAACTCAGAGCCTAGTGGAAGAAAGCTGTAGTGAATCCAAACAGCACAAGCATCCACTGCCAGCATGCTAATTCCTGAGTTACAGGCTAATCCTAGTACTTTCTGTGAGAATACGGCACAATGATATATTTGTTTGAACAGATTATAATTTGTGCTGTTCGATATTGTAGCCACTAGAATTATGTGGCTATTGAGCCCTTGAAATGTGGCAAATGGTAAAGGACTGAATATTTTATTTTAAATAATTTATGTTTAGTCGACCATGTGTAACGAGTGAATATTGTTAATGGACATCACATCTATAGAACACTACTTGGTTTGAAGTCCTGGCATGGCACAGTCCCCAACATGTAGGAGGTATTTTGCGAATGTTGACTGCCTTGTTAATTCACTAGGTTATTTATGATCATAGCAACCACTATAGGGAGATAACAATGATGAAGGTAAGGAAAAAATAAGGAGTCACTGCCCAGTCTAACTACGAAGTTAAATGCATATGATTAGAAAGTTTTGTTTAAATTAAGGATGGTATAGGAAGGAATAATGATACTACTGTATCGAGTGAAGAAGAGGCACTCTTTAAAATGAGGTAAACAATAAACTTATTAAATTTGGTAAATAATTCAAGATTTTTTTAAGTGATGCTAGGGATCAAACCTAGTACCTCATGCATGCTAGGCAAGTGTTCTAACACATAGCCAAATGCCAGCCCCCAATAATCTACAATTTTAAATGGTACTTGAGGGTGAGTGTTATAAATAGTGACAATTTTCCAAACACACAATAAACAGAAGCCAATTTGTGTGTGTTATTTTTCTTTTCTTTATGGGACTGGATTGCTTCTGCTCAATTTTAACTCTTTGAAGATAGCAATCTTCCTTTTAAAACTTATTTCTCATCTTCTACACATGCCATAAACTTAACTCATAGGTCTCAAAAAAATCTATATTTTTCATAGAAATAATAGAAGCAGCATGTGGTGGACTTTGAAGTTAGAAGCTCAGGGCTTAACTCTTGTCTCTGCTCCTTAATAAAGAGAGAGGGGGTAGGGGGAGGATAGGAAAGGAGGAAGAGGAGGAGGAGGAGTAGAAGAGGAGGTCCAGGAAGGATAAGGAAAGTGAGGGGTGGAGAGAAAAACACCTATCTCTCAGAATTACACTATGAAAATAAATTTAATTCAAATTCAAATAAATGGAATTCTTTTTCTTGGAAAGAAAAAGAACTTTCAATGTATGTTATGCAAGGGTAGGTGAAATCTTTCTGCACCCCAGGCCTGTTCCCCAAATGTGTGTTGACGGAATCTTCATGCACTGCCATCCTCAGCTGTTTCTTTATCTTCCTCAACTCTTTATATGAATTCCTCCATGTGCAGATTCAGCCAACCCAACTTTCCTGGATTAATCCCAAATGAACCAGAATACTTCCCCACAGCAACCATACCAATCTCTTCCTAATTTCAACCTAGTCCAATGGAGATTTGAATTGCTATTTTTGTATGCTTACCATTAAGGGCGTAAGCATTATTTCTCCCCTGCTACTATTACCTATAAAAGTAGAAATAATGCAAACCCAGTAGGATGCTGTGAAGATTAACTTAAAGAATGGACAGAAAATGCTCAGGACAATGACTCTCATAGTAAATACTCAATACATGATATTTATTATTTGTACATTTTCTTTTTCCTATTACAATTATTATTAATTATTTGCAGATACTGTCTTCTAGGGTTTAATGACCAGTGCCTATGTATCACCCAAATCAATGTCCTGGCACCATGACAGGGTGGAGGACTGACATTCTCTTTTATTCCCCCACCTTAGTTCATTAGTTCAACATTTCATTAATTTATAAGATCAATAATACCGATTTAATATTTTTCAAAAAGATGCACAAAAGGAGGGTTAGGTTAAAGACAGGAAATGTGGCAATGAATGTAAGAGATATGACTTAGTTTAGTACTGGGAGGGATGGAGGTAAACAGAATGGTTATATCCATACATAGTAATTAAGACATTGGCCTTTAGTTCCAAAGTGGGGGATAAGAATACAAAAGCCATGCAATCATAATCTCTAACTTAAAAAAGAGGTATACAATAAAGGGAGGAGAGACACACATAAACATATGCAATACAAGGAGTTATAAGTGTTATATAAGAGAGAATGTTTATGAACATATACTATGTGTGAAACACTATTCCAAATCCCATGCTATGCTATCTGCACACAAGAGCCACGTAGGATACATTTTAAATTTTACTTTCAGTGACCTCATGACAGGTGAATAAGTACCTTTTTTAACCTAGAGAGACTGTTGTCAAATAATTACCAGAACACTACATCCCAAGTAATTTGAACCCATTATCTTATTTTCTATTCTTGTTTCATCCCATGACATAGGGACTATTATTATTTTCTGAGTACAGATGAGTTGTTTAAAACATTTCCGTGTGTTAATGATAAGTCCAAATTTGGAATTCAGTCTTATTCTAACATCTGGATTATAACTTAATATAGTTGCTGCACCATGGAGGATCAGCTCCAGCCAAGGAGGAATGAATATAAAGATGCAACCTTTCCCAGAAGCTTTCCAACAGGGGCAGTGAATTTTGGTTAAACAGAAATGGGAATGGGCTTCAATGATATCAGAAAGCAGGTCAGACTACATGAGAAAGGAAAAAGAGGAAAGAAATACCTTAGATCCTTTTATACTACTAAGATTGACTGATGACATTAGATGCCATCAGCCTCACACAAACTATCTTCATCTTGTCTGTGATCTCCTACCTTCCACTCTATCATTCCACTCTTGTCTTGCAATATTTCCTTCACAAAAGAGTCAATAAAATTGTCAAGCCAGGTGTGGTGGCGCATGCTTGTAATCCCAGTACTTGGGAGACTGAGACAGGAAGATACAGGTTCACGGCCAGCCTCAGCTACTTAGTGAGGCCCTCTGCAATTTAGTGAGACCCTGTTTCAAAATAAAGAATAAAAAATAGGGCTGGGGGTGTAGCTCGAAGGTAGAATGCCCCTGGGTTCAATCCCAAGTACTGCAAAAATAAATAAATAAATAAATAAACAAAATAAAATTGACATTTTTCTTTGCTCAAAACTCTCCAATTATAGTGTTCTAAATACTTAATATATCTTAGTTCTTAGAAGGACTATAATAACAGAGATACTTGACCTTAAGGAGAAGAAGAAGGAAGGAAAAAGAGAAGAAGAAATATAGAGGATGTTATGGTTAGATATAGAATGGCCCCTTGTAGAACTTATAAATCGGTGTTTGGAGCTGATGTAATTGAGTCATGAGGGTTATAATCCCAGAAGTTGATAAATCCATTGTAATGGATTTACCTGGGTAATACCCGGTAGGCTGGTAGGGTGTGGCTGGAGGAGGTGGTCCCTGGGGGTTCAGCCTTGGAGATTTGTGGGGAGCCATTTCTTTGGCTTCAGGCTCATAGATGCAAATACAGCCTTGAGAGGTATAAGCTTTGCCAAACAGGAAGGTTATCTGAGGAGAGACTTGACTGTTCTTCAATCCAGGAGGGAGAGGGACCCCCCCCCCACCCAGGGGCACATGACTCCCAGGTGCTGGCAAGGAGGGAGGTGGTCTGGAAAGATCCGGTTAGAAGAAAGAGGTGTTGACATTGTATGGTGAAGGGGACTTTGTATCTATCACAGGTGCTCTAAAAGGATATAAAAAGACTGGGCTGAATAAAGTCGAGGCTGCTTCAGTATGGAACTGAGAGCCCTCCCGAAAAATTATCTTTTGTCTCTCTCTCTTTATTTTGCTTAATCCTCATTCCCTGTTTCAGGAACCGTTCGAACCTTTCAACTCTGCCGGTGGGTTCCGGCAGAGATTATATGTGGATCCTTCTCCTCCTACTCTTGCTTTCTTGCTTCCAGCCCCCACAATGTGAGGAACACAGCCCATGTGCTCTCCCTCAGCCTCCCACTCCCATGCCTTGAGATCTGTGGTCCCCAGCCTCACATGGACTGAGCCCCAAACTGTAAGAAATAAATCTTCTTTCCTCTAAGTTACATGGTCAATCTTTAGGCTATAGCTGCAAAAATGCTGATAGATACAATTAATGGTACTAGAGAAGTGGGGTTGCTGCTATATCTAAGTCTGACCATGTGGATTGTGACTCTTTGGAACTGGTTTGTGAGAGGAAAGTGGAGGGGCCAGAATGCAGCTAGAAAAACTGTGCTCAGGAGATTAAGGAGGGCAAAGATGACTCCATCAGGAAATGGAGTAGAGGCCACGTGTGTTATACTTGCAAAGAACTTATCCGCATTTTGTCCATGTCCTGAAACTGTGTATAGCTTAATTTAAAGACAATGGGCTAAATAAACTGGTGGAGGAAATATCAAAACAGCAAAATATCCAAACTGCATTGTGGATATTGATATCTGCGTTCCGTGAACTGTACACGGAATTTCAGGAGCAGAAAGTAAAGCAGAGAGACTTTAAATATTTACAGTTTGGCCAGAAAGGCATGTGTAAAGCTGAGGCCCAGAGAAATGATGTCATGGAAGGAAGGAAGATGGCAGAAAGGAAGGAGGAAGCATGATGGAGGTAAGGCCAGCAATGGCCATAATGGAGGTAGCAGATGGAGTTGGGGCCAGGGTCCACCCAAATGGTCTTGGGGCCAGTGGTGGCCAGGATGGAGCAGGCCCAGAGGCTGTGATTAAAAGGCCCTGGGGGCAATGATTAAGGAGGGCATGACTACCTTTTATGTTGGCAACCTGTCTCGGAGCCCACATAATGCTGGCTTTGTAGAAAAAGGAGGCCATGGAAGCCAGGCGTGGTGGCGCACGCTTGTAATCCCAGTACTTTGGGAGGTAGAGACCGGAGGATCCGGGTTCGTGGCCAGCCTCAGCTCTCGCTCTCTCTCTCCCTGTCTCTCTCTCTCTCCTTGGTGAGGCCCTCCGCAACTTCATGAGACCCGGTTTCAAAATAAAGCATAAAAAATAGGGCCGGGGGCATAGCACGGAGGTAGAACACCCCTGCGTTCAATCCCCGGTACCGCAAAAAAACATAAATAAATAAAAAGAAAAAGGAGGCCATGGAGACTCCCCACAGACTTCAAAGGAAGGCCCAGGAAGCCAGGCAATGTGTGACAGGGTCAGAATCCCTGCAAAGGCCCAAATGGGGCACTTTGTGAAGCTGTGAGGGTGAAGCCAAGGTTGCACAAAAAACCCCAGAGATTCAGAAATGCCAGAAACATGGAATTACTGTGAGGAAAGGCTACTAGCTGTGAGCCATGCAGCCAGGCTGGAAGAGGCAGTAAACCACCCATTGCAATCAGCCGTGCAGGAGGGGCCGGACTGCCAAGGCCCCTGGGAGATGGCTTCTCACTGCCATGTGTTCTGGATGCCAGAAGTGGAGCTGCAAGATCAAATGTTTGCCCTGCCACATTTCATTACTGTTTTGGTCCCATCCCTTCTTTCTGTGTCCCTATTCCTTCTTCCTCCCTTTGGGAATGCAACTGTTTACTCCTTCCCTTTGTATATTGGATGCATGTAACTTGCTTTTTATTTTAATCTTCATTTCTTTTACAGGGGCACACAGGAGTTCACCTTGAGTCTCAGAGGAGACTTTGGACTTATGGGACTTTTCAGCAATGCTGGAACTGTTAAGATTTGGAGAACTATTGAAGAGAACTAAATGCATTTTGCATTCTGAGCCGGGCATGAGCTCTCCAGGGGCCAGAGGTGGAATGTTATGATTAAATATAGAATGGCCCCTTAAAGAGCTCATAAATTGGTGTTTGGAGCTGATGTAATTTAGTCATGAGGGTTGTAATCCCAGAAGTGGATAAATCCTCTGTAATGGATTTACCTGGGTGATACCCAGTAAGCTGATAGGGTGTGGCTAGAGGAGGTGGTCCCTGGGGGTGTGGCCTTGGAAATTATATATGCATCCTCCTCCCCTGCTCTTGCTCTCTTGCTTTTGGTCTCTGTAATGTAATGTGAGGAACACAGCCTACGTGCTCTCCCTAGGCCTCCCACTGCTGTGCCCTGAGATCCCGGGTCCACAGCCTCACATGGACTGAGCCCAAAACCATAAGAAAATAAATCTTCCTTCCTCTAAGTTACATGGTCAATCTTTAGATCATAACTGCAAGTATGCTGATGGATACAAAGGAGGAGGAGGAAGGAAGAGCAAGGAGGAGGAGATGGAGTGGTGTCTTAGTTCCTTCTCTGGCTGCTACAACAAAATATCACAGACTGGGTAATTAATAAACAATGGAAATTTATTTCTCACAGTCCTTAAGTCCAAGATCAGGGTGTCAGCAGATTCAGTGAAGCCTCACTCTGCTTCCAAACTGTCATCTTCTTGCTGCATGGTGGAAGGTGGAAGATCAAAAGGGCCAAACTAGTTTCTTCCCACATATTTATAAAGATATTTGTCCCATTCATGAAGGTTGAGCCCTCATGAATGTAATCGCTTCCTAAAGCCCCCACCTTCTAATACTGTCATCTTAGAGTAACAACTCTCAGAAGTTTTAGGTTTCTCCTCACCGCAGTGCACACAGATCACTCTGGGGACGGACTGAGTGTGTAGTCGCTGTTTATACGTGGCATAGCATGGCAGGGTCATGTCTTAAATGCACCTGCATCTTCTTCAACCAAGGTGAAGCTTGAAAACCATATAAAGGATAGTAATTCTCCACTGGAGTTGATAACAATGGATCATGTCCCTTCAATTTTTTTATTATATAGATTAAGCTGTGCCATGGTTAGATATATATCAGATTCTTAAGAATACTATGGTATATTAGCTATCATTGTTCATCCCTGTGGTTAAGAGTCCCCTGGTTTCCATTCCAACCATACTACCCATAATGGTACATACCCATACTCTGTGTCTAATGGTTAAATACCTAGTCTATAATTCTATCATTCCCAAAAAGATGGGGGTGCAGTTTTACAACAGCATTTACTGTTACCAGTGTTGGACTCCAGTGAATTGTCATCACTTCATCACTGAGCCTCCCTCTTGCCAGTTCTTTCCTTACTAAGAATTTTTCTTAGTTAAAAGGGTGTCCTCTGAATGCTCCTAGGAAACAAAGCTATTTGGTGGGTACTTTGGTCTAAGGTAATAGAGTCATTCCTGTATAGCTACCTCTCTGAACATTTTTATTCTTCAACAGTCTGCCAACAAGGTTCTCCCTTTGCCTGCTAACATAATTGCACCAACACTATCTCCAACCTTCCAGGAGCCAACAATGTATTCAGATTAAGGCCTTTCCTGGGTATTGGATCTGGATCATAGAGAAGAGAGTCCATTTCAATAATCCTTTCAATCCAGTTTTATATATAATCACTTTGATCCACTATGCTCAAGGTCCAATCTTAGTCATGTTTTCTTGGTTCCAGCTACTACATACTCTCCAAATCTTATAGTTCCTTTGTGAATAATCCTCAAATGCCCTAGATTAGTCCATGCTTCCCAATTAGATATCCTAAGACTCAACCTGGTTATTGATATTTTATCCAGGGGGTATACTAATCAGGGGAGGATTCAGCATAATATTTAGGCAGAGGAATGTCTCTGTACAGTCTTAGGAAAGCAGCTGTGGCTGTACTCAAGCATATTAAGTATCCATTTTTGTGAACACAGAGAGTAGGAGAAAAACTTCTGTTCAATGTATTCAAACAATCTACCCAATTATCTCTATGTGAAGTCTCAGCTTCCCACTCTATTCCGGACTTTATGGTTAGTGAATTGCTAAGGTGTGAATTTAATGTTCTTATAACTCTGCTATATTCACCATTAAGTTCTTGACCTGCTCCTCAGTGTGACCTTCCCTCTGGCTATGAGTTATGAGGGTCTCCCTTAATGCCACCAGAAAAGCTGTTTTGCTTTCGCATTATGCCTTGAATTGATCATTGACTGCCCCAAGTTTTCCACTTTCTTTCTTAAGTATACAAATGATACCTAGCAAAACTCAATCATCTCCACGATTCTCAAAGTAATCATCCCCCCTACGTTACTTGGATGTTAGAGATATTACATAAGAGATTGCATCCCCTTCTATCCTTATCCTATCCCAATTCACCACAGAGGAAGGCTTTGGCAATTGAAAGGCAGTACTGTACCACAAGTTGCCATTCATTTTCTACCAATATTGCACTTATGTTTCTATCAGGCTGGTAAATGACCCTACTCCAAGATTCTGTCCCACTTGTCTATTTTCTAGGACCACCTCTGTAAGCTCAGTTAAATTGAATTCCCCCAATTCAAGTCCTAAGATAAGGATCTGCATGAAATGAATGTGTTAGAAATAATTCACTGAGGCCAGGCATGGTGGCGCACGCTTGTAATCCCAGTACTTGGGAGGTGGAGACCGGAGGATCCGGGTTCTCAGCCAGCCTCAGCTAATTAGTGAGGCCTTCCACAACTTCGTGAGACCCAGTTTCAAAATAAAGGATAAAAATAGGGCTGGGGGTGTACTTCGGAGGTAGAATGCCCCTGGGTTCAATCCCTGGTACCGCAAAAAAAAAGAAATAATTCACTGAAAAAAAAAACTGGTACAGAAGAGGAGAAATTGGGAAAAAGTGGAGGTTGCTGAGGTTTAAATATGCGCCCTCCAAACTTCAGGTGTTACAAAAGTGATGATATTAGGAAATGGGGCCTTTAAGAAGTGATTAAGCCATGAGGGTCCCTCCATTTTGGGGGTGGATACTGGAGGCTGAACCCAAGGTCATTCTACCTCTGAGCTACACCTCTAGTCCTATTTTATTTTGACACAGGGTCTTGCTAAGTTGTGGAGGCTGGCCTCAAACCTGTGATCATCCTGTCTCAACCTCCAAAGTACTGGAATTACAGGTGTGCACCACTGCAGCCAGCTGGCTCCTCTTTTATGAATCGGATTAGGGTGATGTAAAAGAGCCTTTCTAAATTCCACCCTGGAGGACAGTGTTCCTCCCTCTGGATGTGAAAGAAACATCTCCTGAAATATTAAAACCCCTAGACCTTCATTAAGCCAGCTCTACTAGAAACACAGCCTCGCCCCTGACCTTTGCCCTAGAGGCAGGCTGCTCCAGGAACTAGCTAAACCACTAGTAGATATGAGATAGGATCACGATAAACAACATTGTTGTAGGAATTGGTTAATTACTGATGTTTAACAGAATGGTAAAAATAAGCTTGTAAAAATTCCTC